>JMFS01109128.1:0-36387 GCA_000699545.1 Podiceps cristatus
ATTCATGCAATGGATCAAGCCCCAGCCTTGTTTAAATCAAACAAAATACTTCCATCGTATAATAAAAATTCCATGTTTTAATACATCGCCATGCACAAATGAAGTCAAACAATGCAGAGTACAAAATTGTCAAATATACAAAATGATAAAGCAGATATCCAAAGCTTCCAGAGATCATGCCCAAAGATACCAAAAACTTGATATTGATTTTAATTTCATCGATTAAAAGAATTCCTCCCTCCCACCCGAGCTTTATTTTTTGTTGATTTTTGAAAACAGAAAGAATTAAAGAGTAAATATAAAAACTGTAGGGTGGAATTAACAGTGATGGCCACTTTGTATACTAAAAATCAGATTGCATGACAATTTCTGTTTTGGGAAAAAAGCACTGCTGTACAGATGAACACCTCGGATGCCTGGGGAAATGCAGCGTACATCAAACAAAAAGGCACACTTCTGTCTTATGCCACCTCATTTGTCTCTGTCTTTAAAAAGTTCAGCCACAGATGGACCGGGAATAACAGTGTGTTGCTTTTTAGCCATTGGAGTGCTGGTGTTTTCCCAGATTTTCAACCAAGTTAACATTAAAAGGAGATCACTGCCTCAGAGTATTTCCTTAGTGCATGCAAAGTGGAACTGACTCCAAAGGCAGCTGGCTCAGGCACTACTAGCCAGGCTACAAGAGGCCGTTGTGACCGTACAGCACGGCCATGAGCTTGCACTCAGCCCTCCTGCATCCAGCAACCCTGCACCAGGCCACCAGATTTCCCGGGACCACGATGGCTGCCTCCCTCTTACTCCCAGCAGATCGCGTCCGTCATCGGCTGGCGCCGCCAACACCCCAGCGCAGCCTGGCAGCTGATGCTGTCTGTGGGCTACTGATTTGGGGGTAACCTTTGGAGACAACTCAGGTGCGGCTGTATTTTCTATTCTCCTCAAGGTCAGGTTCAATTAACCTTAAAATCAACTCCCCAAAACAGAGAAGCCCATATTTAGAGCCCCCTTTGCTGGTTTACACCGCGCAGGCAGGCAGGCATTACTCCCATCTTACCCTCACTTGTGAAAAAGAAATAATAATTGTGAGGCAGGTCCGGATAGCTACAGCCCCTGGAAGAAACGGAAAGCAAAGACCAGCACGTCCCAAAGCACATCCCTGCCACTTTCAGATTCTGCACTAACTGTGAGAATTTTTAAAACATGCCTCTTGGCATGTCAAGTATCTCAGCAGCTGAGTGCAAAGCAAAGGAGTCTTCTCCTTGGAGCACGCAGCCTCTCAGGGGAAATGCTGGTCATTCCCATTGCCAGAGCATTGCCCCTTGCAGTTCATCCATATTTCAGGGGAAGCCCAGCAGACAGCAGCAACCCCAGCTGATGCCCAACACGGGGTTCGATTCTGCACAGTAATGTGTCTTGGGGCTGGCCCAGCACGGCCCTCTCCTCCTGTCGCCTCGGGCAGTGGCGAGGGCTGAGGTCTGGGTCTCCTGCTGAGATGCTTTGCATAGGCTGGAAGCTCACGTACCTCTCTGCTTTATTGCCACTTAATCTCTTTTCTACCTTCCTCAGGAGAAATGCGGAGAAGGAACCTCTTGCATACAAGGGATGCAGACGAAGTGGTAAGAGGGCTCCAAACATTTCTTTATCTGGACCAGTCTTGAAACCAGAGCCCGGCTCAGTAGGGAAAACCTCTGTCTAGATGTAAAACCAGGCTCTCAATAAACAAAACCAACCAACTAAGCAAGTCCCCTAAGCATCTGATGGAGCACATTTGGGATTATTTTTTTTTCTCCTCTGCACAGCTTCTTATTGCTTACACACAGTTTTGCTGCAATATCCATCTCCCTGCTTTAAAAAAACCTCTGTGTATCGCTATTTAATTTGGTGACTTATGATATTAAATAGATGAATTCAAGGCAAATGCTTAATAGAAGTAACGTGATTAGAGATGTAACAACAGCTACAGAGGATTTTTTTTTTTTTTTCTGAAAAAGCATTTAGACATGGAATTAAAATCAGAAAGGAGCTTTTCATCTCATTCTCAGTCTAAGCCTGGCTGTGTTACAGTAAAGCTGGCAATCCTACTTTTATGTCAGAAGCAGACATTTCATGGTCATCTGCAAGTTCAGCTGCTTCTCCGTCCAGCCTGGCCCCAGCCGTGCCTGTTAAGGACTGCTCTCCTCCAGAGCTGCAAGGTGTCTCGGCAGCGTGAGGACACTCGTAAGCCATCGCGCACCGAAGCCAGTGACTCCGCAGAATTTATTTTACAGGCGGCTGGCTTGTACCAATGTTCTTTAAACAATAAATCCAGACCAAACTCATTTTCTTAGGATTTCACACTGGATTAGAGCAAGAATCCCCAAAGATCTTTATCTTCTTAGCTGTGGCCGTAGCTAGCTCCCTTCTTGTTTCAGCTTGATGTCGATTCAATACCAATTTGCAGTAAGTATTGCTTTTATAGTTTCTCGTCTGCATGAACTGTTTACTCTTTAAACCGTACATCCTAGTCCGTGCTGTTCCCCACCACCCAATGACGCACGGTAGAAGGTGGCTCTGACAGTTCACACTTGCCTCGCACCTATCAACAGCGGTTTGTGAAACCCCAATCAGATGCTGAGCGCTCCTTTGCTTATTTCTAAGGTACAACATTCAAACCAGCCAGCGGTAATAGGGCCCAATCTTGCAAAATCCCACTGCTGGGAGTTGCTCTCATTACTCTGGGTAGTCCCACTGAAGTCATTTCACTTCTAGGGCTTTATTAACCAGCTCCGATGGGGCTCGTCATGATAGCAGGAGCAGTTTGCTGTCTTTGAAGCAGAGAACTCATGTACCGTGTTCAGCTGCACAGCGATACAATATAATTCTCAATCAGCACCGCAGCTTCTCTGCTGGTTGTTGAAGGCAAGAAAATCTGTTTCTTGCCAGCAAGATGCTACCTCCTTAATTAAGAGGCAAACGCGCAGTTGTTACTCCTTGCTCAGGCTACACATCCACTTGGCCCCATCATTTCAGTGCAGCATTTTGTGCCAGGCTGTTATTAATGAAAGACAAGAGACCTTTTCTGTATGTCCAGGGGTCTGTATTGTCCTTTCTTGTCCAGTTTTCTTCCTTTAATTACACACAGAAGAACCTACTGATGCTGAGACCGAATGCTGGCAAGTTCTCTTCCAAGAAGCTGTTTAAATCAAGACCATTTTGTGTGAAAAAAAATGGATACAGGTTGCCCTGCCTTCCTGTAATATTGGAAACTTTAAGAGATTTTTAATTTAGAAGTTTACATCTGGTGATCTAGTCTAATCCTTGCAGAACACATGCCTAATAACCTCATCCAGTAATTGCCACACCGAGCCTGGATTTCAGTTTGAGGTAGAGCTTACTGACTTAGAAAAATACTCTGCATACATTTAAAGACTTTATGTGATGGAGAACATGCCAGGTAACTAAGTAAGTTGTCTCCATGGGTAATTATCCTCCCTGTCGAGCATTTGCACTTAATTTCTAGCCTGAAATTTGTTTCCAACCAGTAGAGCATATCATTCCCTTTTCTTCTAAATAGAAGAGCTACCTGCCTTCAGACAGCACTTCCCTGCCCAGGTAGAAGATTGTGATTGCAGACGGAGATCGAGTCACCTCTTCAAATTGCCTCTGATAAATTAATAGCTTGAGCTTCATTAGTCTGACACTATAATAAGCCCTGTTTTCCTGCCCTTGACTGACACTGGGAGCTATTGAGAATAATATTTCCAAGTTGCCGATAACCTTTTTGAAAGACGGGCGGTATCTGAGCAAACTGGAACAGCGTCGCTATTGCCAGGTCCTGCATCCCAGGTGGCAAGAGCACCTCTGGGGCTGATGTTGAAAGGATAATTCATCAGACCTTCACAGCCACTCCAGACGTACTCCCCATGCCTGTAAGCGAGACTTGCTCCCTCTCCCCTGCATCTCTGACTTTGCTCGCCTCCACCACCCTGCTCCGCACCATTATTTACCGCACCCGTTTTGGCATTTCTGGCTGTTGCCAACAAGAATTTTCCCTGGGAGGAATATTGAAGCTAGAGCATACCTTGGGAGGAGCTGATTAGAAATAGTCTTGCTGATGATAATTTCACTTTTACAGTTATTTTTCGTGATCTAGCTTGTAATCAGTTTTAATCCACCTAATACAGGCTATATTGATATTGCATTGTGCTGTTTTGTTCTTTATCAGAATCAAATAATCTGTAGGAGGCTAAGAATAGTATGTCAGCAGAGTTTCTTTTATCAACAAGCCCTTGATAGCACAAAAAAACCAAATATGACAGTTAATTTATTTGTCATGATACAGTTCTATAAGAATCATTTGGAAAGTTTAATCAATTTTTAATTTCTTTAATGATTGTGTCCTATCAAGCTTTCCATGATTTTGCCCAAGACTGATAGGAAGATCATGGATCTATAGTTTTCTGGGTCAAATCACTGTTTCTTTTAAATTCTTGGGCGTTTGGGTGTCATTTGAAGCTTTCCTGTTCTGAGGAGCCCTAGGCACATTTTCCTACACTTTTGGATTCAGTTATCTGGTTCTGCAAATTTAAAAAAATATGTTTGGAGAGTTGCTGCTTAATATTACCCGTAATTACTGATGGAGTAGGAGGAATTACATTTTAATGTGCAATCTGACTCCCTCCTTCTACTGCTTTCAAATATCAAACAAGAATATTTGTTGGTTTTTGCATGTACTGTGAGTAATCACTGAGCTGTGCCTAACATCAGACTTCTAGCTTTGCTACGACTGTCTTTATTAGGATATACGTAAAGCCTTTGGTCTCACTGGCCCTAACCTATTGGCCACTGACTTCTCATACATTTTTTTGGCTTCCCTCATCAAACATCTACTTTTCTTACTTGCTGATTTATCCTCACAAGCCTGCTTAATCACCCATACATTATGCTGGTGCGTTTTTTTTGCACTCCAGATAGCACTCCTGAATTTTACTATAGGAGGTTGCAGGTAATGCTGGTAGTACTTCCCCCCTCACCTATCAATTTTAATTATGCCAGAGGACCTTTTCTTTTTAAATTAAAATCTTATTGACCACAGTCTATATATACCAGGGTCAACTGCAGCACAGTCCTACAGTGGGGCCTTCAAGGAGACTCTGATGGCAGAGATGTTAATTGTTAAAAAGGGACCGATGTGAAAGATGCAGGATTTTACTTTGCTTGCCTGAGACAATTTTGAATAATTGAGATCTTGTGGCTTGGTGGCGGGTGGTGGGTGGCGGGAGGTTAGTTTTAGTGATGACAAAAAACCGCCCCAGGCCTGGCTCCATGGCTGGCATTAATCAACACATCTCCAGAGACTGAGATGGAGTAGCGCCAATGCAGGTCTGCCAGGGGTCTAGCCCAGGGTCTTCCAAAAATTCAGGGCAGAACAAAACCTGTATTTTGTCATTTTTAATGGTTTAATTTCCTCAACGATGCTGCAGCTGCTGTCAAGTGACACCACTTACCCCAAGGAACAGACAGGGAAGGATGAACCCACCAGTAGAGCATTGCCGTGCAGCTGGGCGGGCAAAACCAAAGAGCTCACGGAGCCTTTTTAAACTCCCCTCCTGAAAGGCTGCAATCCTCTTAACAGAATAAATGGTGGGTGTTCAGGCACAGAAAGCCATGCAGATGAACAAACCAAGGAACAAAACAGCACAGAGGATGCTTTCAGCTGCAGTGCATTTTCTGGGGCGAGCAATTCCTTCAGGTTCCTGGTGCAGGGCTTCTCACCCTGTGAAGCGCTCGCGATGGCCGAGTCTCTGTCAACGTGTCTCAGCGGGGCCTGATGCTGCAACCGTTCTTGACACAAAGAAACGGGGCGAGCGCGGCGGCAGGGAGAGGCTCCAGGCACATGGGGAAGGCTGCAGGTCTGCACACGGGGAACGGCGTCCTGATCACAATACTGTTTTGTTTCAGAGATAATAACTAGTGATCAATGTAACGGCAGCACCAGCCTTTGCAAATTTATCTGTCTCCGCAGGGCTGATAATTGCTGTTTTATGAAAAAAGCGTTAGTCTCCTACTCTTTTGCACCAAACTAATGGCTCTGAGTGTATTTAAATTCACTTCCTTTGCCGGAATAACTTATTCGCTCCCTTTCATGTTGACTTGGTCTTTGGCACTCTCGACATAAATGATTTATTGACTAGAGATAAAGCATTCTTTCCCCTGAACTGTTCCTGCGACCCAGGCAAAAGCGGATGTGTCTGCTATTAATAAGGTGTTCGGCATAAAAAATGCAATAGACTTGATTGTCTGCACTCAATAGCCTTTCCGAGAACACAGTACCTGCCCCCATTCATAATAACAAAAATCTCTCCCACATGTTTATTTATATTAAAAAGTTTTCAGAAGAATACGCTGGGATCCAGATAGTTGTTCAGGAGATGTAGAACAATTTCATAAATATCCCTGAGGAAGCATGGCCTACTTTGGGAGAATAACAGTGATTAAAAAATCCAAACACGATGAATAGTTAAATACAAGCCAAAAAGTACAGTTATTTCCTTATGGCTCCGGTAGACAGTTACACACATGAGAAGTGTCACGGGGCTTGGGGGAACTATGCTTGGAGTTATCCACATGCACAGGCTGGCTGTAGGATGGGGACCTACACCAGCTCCAAAGGAGATTTGTCCGATAGGTACCTACAGCAGACTTCTCACCGAGTCTGGCTACACGAGGGTCTGGACTTGATTTTCACATTTCTCAGGGCCTATAACACTGGTTTTCTAGGTCACTGTAGCTAAAATCCTGGGAAGCTTTTAAAACAACTGTTTTAACAGGAGAAGTGCACACATCTAAATTCATGCCCATATACTGGAAGATGTTCAAAACTAACATTGATACAAAAAATGCTTCTAGTGGCTCTCTGCCTAACTCAACTTCTTCTTGTACGCCCTTTTAAGATAACACTCTGATAAACTTTTCTTTTATCATTCAAATTATTCTGGATTTTTTCACAGGGTAGTAAAATATGAGAATCCCTACTGCAGAAGTATAACATTCTCCTTCTTTTTAAAATCACTTATATAAAAGTGGTTTGGTTTTGTTTTTTGGTGTTTTTTTTAATTTCTGTACCAACATGAAATTGATGTCAGTTCCAGAGTGCATTTTTAAAACCTGTAGCAGAAAGAGCTGTAAAATTTGCTGAAGCTTACAGTGGACCTGTGCCATGTGCACGGCCACCTCTCTTGGTATCAGATTCAAACCTGCAACCCTATGAAAAGCTCTAAAAAGTGCAAATGTTGCTGTTGGCAAAGATTCTTATGTCTTAAGAATTTTTACACCAATTAATTTAAAATTAGGGACCAGGATTTTCAGAAAGAGAATGTAGAAGCTTACTGCTTTGTAATTCTTGGGAGCTCCATTTGAGAACCCATGGGAAGACCCAAACCATTAGAAATCACTAGCAACTTCTGAAAATCTTGGTCATCAATAAAAATAATTTGCTTTTGGACTAAATTCCTTAGAAGTATCCAACATGCTGAATCTGAGATGGGTGGAGAGCTGAAACCTAAGCACATACCCATCTGAAAAAAATTAAGCCCTAATGATATTTATCTGTTGGTTGTATGGGCACCCTCAGTGGATGACCTTCCGTTCTCTAGCAATGAATGAACTGTACAATAGTTTTTAGGAATTATAACACAGGAGACTCCTCTGAAAAGGTCATTTTGACTTGATGTAGCTGCACCTTCTCTCCATTGCTGCATCTTCACACCAGTATTGCGTCTCACCTGCAGTCTGGCTAACAGCGACGCTATAGTACCTATCAGGCTGGAGAGAACGATGGTCTTTAAATACACAAAAAAAGCTACCTTTGATATTAAAGAAAGAAGGAACAAATAGGTAGGTCCCCTCAGTATGTTGATGGCATCAGTTCATTATAAAGACTGTGTCAAGAAGGCCCTGATGTGAGGGACAGACCCTAATTCCACTGAGTCCCCGCGGAAGAAACAGTACCACAGCCAGCTGCGATACAGCCAGTGATGAGGCCAGCCATTCAGAGACTGAACAAAAACAACGCTCAGATTGAATGCAACAGTCTTGAGCCTGCTACAGCATATTGAAAGGCTTATTAGAACCATTTGATTATTCCCAGTTCCTACCAAAATACTGTTTTGGATAGAAAGTGGAAAAAGTTAATGAAGAAGTCTATCCTCTCCAAAGGGAGTGTCTTGCTCCTTAGAAGTACAGTCTTACACTTTACCTTGTTCAGAGAGTTTGGTTTGGACTATGATTCCCCAGTTCTGCCCAAAACATAAATGGTGGCCAGCATACCTGAATTCTTCCAGTTTATTCTGGTTTTATCATAGACCAAACCCGAGGTCCTACACATCTCTGAGAAAGGCTCTCGACCTTGCCTCTCCCTCGCTGAGTTAAGAAAACACATTGGCACATTAGAAATGAGAACCTTTGATATTTGGCGGATGAGAGGGAGAGCAGACACAGCATCCTACAGCTCATTCAATCCACCCTGTTCTTGCCTACCTCTGTGGCAGCTGTTCTGTAAATCTCGGTAAAAGAAGTCACACCTCTGCCACGTGCAAATCTATCTACACAATCTACTGTGAATCGGTGAAGGTATGTATGCTAGTAGTGGACTTCAGTTTGGATGCAGTCTCAGCACAAATACTGAAACGTATCCTCAGTATTTAAAAAAACAAAGACCATTATATATATATGGGCTGTGCTAGTTCTGTGCAGAAAGCACATATGAAGTGCTGATATTGTTTAACAGAATACCATTAGACTGCAAAACTAACATATACAAGACGTTTACATTCCTATCAGGGTGTAATATTGTGAACATATCCACTGAGATTGGAGAATTGCTGTTAAGTTTTTCCTAAAACATCATGCCATCTGCATACATAATAAAAGAATCCAGTAGTTGCCATGCTAAAACAGGACTTCTAGTGAAGGGCATAGACAGTCCCCTAAAGGGAACTCAAAAGTTATGCACAGTGATGAAAACTGGAAGAAACTTTCCAGCGAAAGGTCTGTCAATGACCATTTTCAACAAATTAGCACTGGGTATTATGCACCACTTTTTTACTCCACAGCAAACCAGGTCTTCCCAGAATGCACCATCTTGAGTGGGCTGATTCTACTTCAAGTTTGTCTTCAATCCTCCATGGTCACCTTCTGGCAGTGCCATTTATTATGTTTTTTTCATGAAGAAAAGTTCACTTTCGCATCAAGTGGCAGGACAGCAGCTTTAGAGGCTGGAAATGTTTATGGAGAGCTCTCTGCTGGGGCTGTAAGAAACAAAATCGAAAACCAAAACCGGACAGTGAGTATAGACCAGACCAAAGGAATTACTACGTATTTCAACTAAAATAAAAAAAAAAAAAAAAAAAAGCCAGGTTTGAGCCGAGTAAATCTATGTCTGTTGTAAAGACAAACTACTCCTAGAATATATATTGTGATCCTGGTACTTTTTTAATCAGCTTTACTCATCAACCAAAAAACTCAGGGCTTAATCAATTCCTTAGATAGATATAAAGTGCAGACCAGCAATCATTTGTGTGATTTAACACATCCTACTTGAATTTTATTGCCTCGTGTGAAAGCACTGCTTACTCTTTCTCTAGTCTGAGTCCCAGAGAGTAGGCTCTTCAGTTTGGTTCAGCTTGCATTAACTACTGAAGGCTTAATAGCCAAATGCTGGAAGAGGAATATGTGGAGGTTTCTTGTAATTTCTCCTCCCCTCCACCCAAACTCCTATTTGAGATGCACAGCAAAAGGACAAGAGGTAATGGACACAAGATGCAATAAAAGGATTCCAGTTAGATACAAGGAAAAAAATTCTTCCTAGTCAGGGTGGTCAAATTTGGAGCAAGTTACCTGACGGGGCGGTGTGATCTCCACCTATGGAGACATCTGCAACTCAACCAGACACAGCCCTCAACAGCCTAATTTGGCTCAGCTTTGAGCATGCTTGAGTGGAACGATCTCCAGAGGTCCCAATGATGCTATGATTATACATTTTCTGACAAGGATTTGTGCTCCCTCTTCTGCCCTTCTGAACAAGAGATGGGTGCCCGTGCAGGCCTGCTCACACTGAAGTGCTTCCAGTCGTTTATTCAGTACGTAGCCACGAAAACGCAGGTAAACCCGTCACAGGCTTACACTAGTTTCTGGAGCCAAGGGGCTGTGCAGAGGCAAGTTCACGGTGTTATTTCAACGTGTTTGGACACAGCTTTGCTTCTCACAGAACCCTCATCCATCACCAGTTTTACAGACCAGATCTCTGACCATGGCAGTGCTGGGACACAACTCATTGGGGTGGGCTTTGCACCCTTTCCAGCTGATGTCCTGCTTCTTGCATGAACGTACGTGTCTGTGTGTGTGGAAAGAGCTGGATCGTTGGATTTTTTGGGCCAGATTCCAAATTGTGAAGCTAATGGGATGCTGATGCTGCCAAGGCAGTATTCACATCAGCTGAAAGTCAGGCTGGCAGCAGCTTTCTGCTTCTCACCCCTTCAAAATCACCCCCGGCAGGCTCTTCTCTGCAGGGTGTGGGCTGAATGGCTCTGCAAAGCTGTCAGGTTGCCCATATTTGCCTCTTCCAACCCCAAACTCTGGTAGCAATGGACATGAGGTGCTGACTGAGCAGGGAAAGGATGGGCTCTTAAATCAGCAGATGCTGGAAGAATGCCGAATAAGATTTTAAAAAACCCCACACCCTGCAATAAGCACTTTATCCCTCAGTGTAAATATGTCCTGTGAAACAGAAGAACAATAAAAAACCAGTCTCCTTAGTTATTTCTTCCCATATGTGGGTAAATTCACCTGATTACAGTGCTACTTTTGATTTCTGTTTTTACAGCTGCCTTACAAAGTTCTCTAGTGCCATGACCCCACCACCACCTACCATCATCTACTACAGGAGAAACCCACATCAATAGTGGCCTGAGAATGATGCACGTTTGGGACCCAGTAACTGTTTTATTCCATGGAAGAACAGACAGGAAGGTTTTGAGCCTTCAGCTGGTCTAGGTGGATAATTGACTGCATCTCCAGGTCATAAAAGAAAGCAATGGTGATACTAAGCAGGTATGACGATAAAGGGGATGTCTAGGAGCAAGTTTTAAACTTGGAGAGAGGCAAACAGGTGCTTAACCTCAAAAATGTTCGATTCCAGGTGAACTGGAGGACATCTCCCCTCTTTGTAGCATCAACAGAGAGGTCTGTCTCGCAAAAGAGAAATAGGACCTTTTTTGAGGTTAAATACATCATCTGCCGCAAAGAAGGAAAAATCTGAAAAGCTCTCCCAAGCAATAGAAAATACCTTGCCAAGCCACAGAGTTGCAAGACTAAAATTAAATGGGTAAACTGGCTAACTACATCAGGTCAGGTCTCAGGAATTCACTCATGCTGAAATTCCCCAATCATTCACGTTGCCTAAGCCGTTGGCTTGCACTCGGGCTTAAGTTTGAAATGAGCCAGCTGGCCCTTCAGAGGCGAACAAGGAGAAATGGGGACTGATCCCAACCTGAGCTCCATCCACACCGCAGAGGGAGCACCACCGTTTCGAGCCGTGCAGGACACCTAGCAGAGCCAGTCTGGATGCAGCCGCCGACACTGACCAAGGGAATAGTAGTAATTCTGTTAAGCTCTGCATTTAGACCAAGCAAACTGAGGATTTAGTGGTCATCTAGCCCGTTTCTTCTCTTCTCACTTTGTCTTTTGAGGACAGGGTCTTAGAAGCACTTAGTCTTCCTCATTACCTATATAATTTCTGGTGCCCAGCTGGAGACTCCTCTAAGGACCCCATTTTTCTAACAGCATGTACCCAGCACTTTCTGAAAGTAAAAGATCTTTCTAAAAGGTACCACAAATGAGCAGTTGTCTGCCTTTAGACTGTAAGCTCTTGGAACGAAGACCGCCCTTTGCAAAGGGTTCGTACGCTTACCAACACAACGGCACACAGATCTAATCTCACATGACATTTTCAAGAAGCTGCTGTAGAAAGACAACAATCATTTCAAAGTCAGAGATGCATTTCATTTTTTGAGCACCTGTAGCATGGGATTCTTTTCTAACTGGGAAAGAGACATATTTTTCATTCATTTCGAACACGTTAATTCAGCTCAACATAGCGGTATTACCTATTTGTCATGTTTTCATAATTGAGGGATTCTGATAAAGAAAACAAGCATCTATTACCTTTGCTAGGTTTCTTCTCCTGGAATTAATTTTATACTGTATTTCTACGGTCAGGACATTTCAAACATGGAATTATTATGAAAAATGTCTATATTTCTACCATCCATATACCAACTACTCCTTGGAGTCTGGTGGAAAGCTGCATTCAGCTACATTTACTAATATCTTTCCTGTGTCAGAAAGGCCACAGGTGTTTCACTTCATGCCACTCGCGTCACTTGAGACTTTATAATATTCTGTACATTATTGCAGACTTGTTGCATCTTGCTACTTACTGATTAGAGATATTGCTAGCTTGAAGAATTTTGTACACGGACAAAAGGGTGCCCTCCAGGGCTCAGTTATGGGGTCAGTCTTATTTAATATCTTTACCAATGACCTGGATTAAGGGATTGAGTTGGGCAGGAGTGTCGATCTGCTTGAGGGTAGGAAGGTGCTACAGAGGGATCTGGACAGGCTGGATCAATGGGCTGAGATCAATTGCATGAGGCTTAACAAGGCCAAGTGCTGGGTCCTGCGCTTGGGTCACAACAACCCTGGGCAACGCTACAGGCTTGGGGAGGGAGTGGCTGGGAAGCTGCCAGGCAGAAAAGGACCTGGGGGTGCTGATCGACAGCCGGCTGAACATGAGCCAGCAGTGTGCCCAGGTGGCCAAGAAGGCCAACAGCATCCTGGCCTGCATCAGGAATAGTGTGGCCAGCAGGAGTAGGGAAGTGATGATCATCCATCCCCCTGTACTCGGCACTGGTGAGGCCGCACCTCGAGTGCTGGGTTCAGTTTTGGGCCCCTCAGTACAAAAAAGACATTGAGGTGCTGGAGCGTGTCCAGGGAAGGGCAATGAAGCTGGGGAAGGGTCTGGAGCACAAGTCCTGTGAGAAGCGGCTGGGGGAGCTGGGGTTGTTTAGGAGGCTGAGGGGAGATCTCATCGCTCTCTACAACTGCCTGAAAGGAGGTTGTAGTGAGGTGGGTGTGGGTCTCTTCTCCCAAGTAACAGGCAATAGGATGAGAGGAAATGGCCTCAAGTTGCTCCAGGGGAGGTTTATATTAGATATTAGGAAAAAATTCTTTACTGAAAGAGTGGTCAAGCGCTGGAACAGGGAAGTTTGTGGTGTCACCACCCCGGAGGTGCTCAAAAAACGCGTACATGTGGTTTAGTAGGCGTGGTGGTGTTGGGTTGACAGTTAGACTTGATGATCTTAATTGATATTTTCCAACCTTAATGATTCTATGATTCTGTGGAAAGGAAATGGCTGGCAGCCTGTTTGTAAATTTACCCCTTTCTTTTACCCCCTTTTTTTAATTGTGCATTGAATCATCACCACTGAGGTGGTGTCAGAGGATGAGTGGTCTCTGTGAGGCTCATGGGAGTCTAATGTAAAAACAAAATAACTACTTGGGAATCTGCTGATCCCGGTCAGTCATGGTGGGGGAAGGAGGATCAGCGGGAGATGGGAAATGCTGCCGTGGGGCAGCTGTGGCACCGACAGGAACCATTTGCCCCAGGTCAGATGAGACTGAAGTAGTACCAGAGTTTGGTTTCACTCTATCACAAAACCATCCCATTACTGCCCTGGGTGGAGAAGAGCACCAGTTCTTTTAACCTCTAGGTAAATGCAGCTATTGCTGCACATCCTTATTACCTAACAGGTTGCTGATAAGCAAAGTCAACAGTGCCAGGGATCCAAGGTTACCTCAAGCATTTGCACGCTTGTAGCTAGCTGGAGCTGGCACGGAGGAGGCGGCGAAGCAGCGCTCCGGCCACCTCCCGGCCACCTCCTCTCGCCGCAGCAGCCCCAGCACGTACGGGCAGCAAGTCAAGCCTCTGGGCTGCACAAAGACAGCAAGCTGCCTCGCTGCAAGTGTCCCAGCCGAGCAGCCTGCGTTCAGCAGTGACACACTGATCAATGGGCTGAATGCAACACCCAGCAGCCGAGAGAGAAAACAGAGATGTGGATGATTTTTGAAAAGACTGCCAATTTTGTTTTGACTCCCAACTAGTCATGTCTTGGTCTGACTTGCCTGATTTTCCCCTCATTACTAAGACCTGGTATCTGATACAGTCTTGAAGGTTATTTAATGCTGTTTGTCAAATGCAGTGTCAATACAGTACAAAAATACTGGGGGGGGAGAGGAAGCAAGTCTCTTCCTGCTTTTGATTTTTGAATTTGCTTGTCAAGCAGGAAACCAAGATTTTAGTTTTGGAGTTGCATGGCAGAACAGGTGGATCTACGAGCACATCTAGAGCATCAAACACAGTTATCCTAATCTCAAGCATTCAATATTCATTAATGAGGCCATGCAAAATAATTATAAAAGCTGAAAATACATAGAATTAAAAATTAATGTTGCTTTCCTGTCACTTTTTTTAGGATACAGTTAGGACATATTTGTCATGAATCATGAAACCCAGCCATGAAACAGGACATTTTTGTTCAAGTGATCAGGGACATTGAGGTATCATCACTAAGATCCAGGAACAGACTCTAAAACAAACATCAGCCGACACATGAATTGCTATTTCTGAAAGTATGAATTCAGGGTTTCTTTTTTTGAAGACTCTTCCTTTTCTGGACAACTTGCTCCCACATTGAGGTACTCTTAATGCTCCTGGACATAGATTTAATATCTGTCAATACCATCACCATAAATATACTACTGAATAAATATTCCCGTATGAGATCTATGGAAGAGAATGACTTTACATGCAATAAACTCCTTGGTGTTATATACGTATTGCTACAGCGCTCACTCCCAGTGGGCGCAGGTCCACACAAGGGCTTTCAGGCGGCAGCTGGCACAGAGCTGGTGCACAGCCTGCTCGGCACAGCACTGTGTGCGACGCTGCCCGACGCAGTGTGAAAGCCCTAATAAGCCATCGCGAGTATGTGGGTATGTGGGATCCTGGCTCGCTCGTGGATTTGCTGTCTGGATCAACAGCAAAACTCGTCTCAAGGAAGGCTTCAGGGTGGCCTCCAAAAGGCAGTTTAGACAGGATGCTCTGTGCTTCAAGACAGATGAACATTCAACAGGGTCGGGCAAATCCTTTCCCCTATATCCTGACTCAAGAGGAAACTCACCTCTTGCCTGTGATGCTGGGCTCTACAGCCTGCATCAGGCAATTCTGAGATGAAACGTTTCTGGGAGAATGGATGTCATGGCAGATGCTCTCAGCAGGTAACCTTCTGAAAAGCCAGTTAGTCAGAGGTTATCGCAGCTGCTCTGTGGAACACAGTTGGTTCACACAGAACGGGTTGAAAATGTAGTTGTCAAAAATGTGTTTCACTAAGCTATTCAATGCCCTCAAATAGTCAGAATAGCCAAGAGTCTCTTCATGATTCATGTACGACTCCAGCTTCCCTAACAAAGCAAATCTCCCAGCAACTTTACTAGGTCAAACAAAATGAGGACACACGTTGATTCTGTGTACAGATGACTTATGCAGGAATTTTGGTTCCCTGCCCCTTCCTTCAAAAACCAGAGTTCACGGTGGACAGCTCTCAAAAGGGCTTGAGCTCACACTCCAGCCTTCTTCTGAAAAATATCATAAAAGTCTTTTAGCATCTTCTGAACTTGATTTTATAGTGTTAATCTGTAAACCTCAGAACAAAAATCTGTCCCAAGAAATTATGTCCTTTTTATGCCTGAGCCTAACCAGCATGTGAAAATTTCCCAAGCTTAAAAGTTTTGTTCAAAAACCAGGCAAAATCCTGGGAGAGACTCTTTCTTCTTTCAAAGTGATTCATTCATCCCTACTCAAGATGCTTCATACAACCCACCACCTACCTGCTGCTGCAAACATTCAAAGAAAAAAGAAACACACTTTTGCATTTAACAGATCACAGTGATTTCCTTGAACTAACAAGCAGTTAAAATATTTTGGGAAAGTGCATGCAACCACTTCCTTAGTGTTTATAGCTTCTTTCAAAGAATTCTCTTGATCTACTGCACACTTAGCCATCACTGTGAACAGTGAACTGGCTGTCCACCAGCATCCTTCTCTGGAGACTCAAATTATAGCAAACAGAAATATTTAAAGGAATGTGATGCTAAGGAGTCTGATAGTCTCAGCTGGTGCTGCCTGAAACAGAAAATGTATATGGGGTTGCCGACTTTATGCCTTATCATGCATATCTCTCACTGCCTGCCTGTAATCAGTTCTTGATCTCACAAGTCCTTGTGGGTGCTCTGCAGGAAGTGAAAAACGTTGTCACAGATGAATAGTTTTCCACACTCTGTGGCTCTACATAGCCATTTGCACTACATCGTGAGCCTTTGCATATCTATTGCTTTCGTCTCGAGAGACTGGATTTTAATATGAAGCACCAGGAACCGTGCAAACTGAGTGAACTTAAAAAAGACGCTGCCTTATGTGGGATCTTCAGTGTGCCCATAAGATGATTAACCACACAGTCCCTGGTGGCCTGCAGTGGTTTGGTGGCTGCTCTGATCATCACCTGGAACTTGTCCTTGTGTTTCTACTGCAGCCTCTGCAGGATACTTCCAAGCCTATCTGTTCAGAAGCGTGCAGCAGCATTTGGGAAATAGTTCTGTCCATTATATCATCCTATGGCTTGCTTGAGGATCTTCAGTGAAATATGCGTTAATTTGAGAAACATAACCAGACGAAAGCAAAGACTTCACTAGAAAAATCAAAGTATTATAGCAAAAGGGTTTAGAAACTCTCTGGAGCTACAAATCCCATGCTGCTTATGCAGAGCTTATGCAGGATTAATAGGTGGAACAAACTATCCACCTTTAGGGAGATATTCACTGTGAGGTTCCCTGAAATGAAAGTTTCCATTCTATGAAGTGATTAACCAAGTGAAAAGGGAAATTATACCTACTGAAACCACCTGAAAGACTGCACATATGCACACACACATTTACCACAAAACAAAACAAAACCAGATCATGAAGCCTACAAAATCAACTCCTCTCTTCCAATTAGTTGAACAAGCCCTTTGGAAGAACGAATTATGATATACCCTTTACCTGTATTATCACATCGCGTTATCGATGTTGTTGGTTTGTTGTTTTTTTTTTTTCCCCAGGACCCCTGCAAACACCAAATAACACAGAGAAAGTGCATTGTGGTACCATTTGGTACTTTGCTTTACCCTTGCAGTTCAGCATGTGGCCCACCATCATTTAATGCACAACATCCAAACCTGAACTAGAAAAGGCATGGACACAGTGTCCAACCATTTCACAAACAAAATGCCTCAATTTCAAAATACGTCAGCAAGAAGACATCACCTTATTTTACAGTTCCTAGTTAGGCACAAAGAGTTTCAAGGCTGCACTGGTGCTGTCTGTCCAGCTCCTGGCTTGAGCACCAAAAGCTTCAGGCCATCAGAGCTCTGCACAGCTCCTGAGTTAGGTGAAAACCCTACGGAGGAGAGGAGGTTTGAGGAGGCTCCTGGAATATGTAGGCTGCATCTGTAAGCTGCAGCTTCAAGGAGGGCTAGAAGCAGGACCCTAAAGATGGCAAAGTCTGGGTTTGACCATCTATGCAGGTTTCTCAATGTGCTTTTAGATGATGCCTTCTCCTAATCTGCCTCAAAATCTGATTTTATCTGGAAACTGCCCCTTACTGATTGCCACCTGAGGGGGAAATCACTGACATGTCAATGATACCATCCAGCATGGCCCTCCACAGCCACTGGGTTGGCCAGGAAAAAAACAATCATCATTTTATCCTCATCATTCTGGTTGTGACCAGATTGAGGAACACTCCCTAGGCATCCTCAAAAAGGTCTACAGAAAAATTAGCACAGTGCATACACCATTACTGTTTTAAAAATCAGATCAAATCAAAGGTCTAACTCTCCCAGCTCAGGCAGAGGGAAGGTCCTGCTCAAGGCGGAGGTCCCCTTCCACCCTAGGACTGATGCTATGGCGGAGCAGGCGGCTGAGAGTGCCCGCTGCTCTGCAAGTTGAGCTTCATGTCTCTGGGTGGCTGGAAAATGAACCGCAGAGCTCAAAATGAATTACCACGTTTGAAGAGTTCCCTAAGTAATTATTAACACTGTATCTTGATGTACACCCACCAGAGACACTAGATACCAGTAATGCTGCCTCTGCAAAAGGGCTTGATAAAGAAAGGGTGGGTTGACTGTATCGAAGAGGATCTTAAGTCAGGCATGAAGTCCAAGGCCTGCAATTACATGGGCTGTACTGACCACAGAGCCAAGCGAAGAAGTAATTAATGAAAATACAACAGGTATGAAACAAAGAATATCTAGTCAGTGTTCAGAAGGCATGAGATATTCAGTCATTCAAGTTTTTAGGGAGTAATAATTATCTCTGCGCAGGAACTCTCTGATCAGTTGCAAAATCTGCTTTACTCTGATTTGGCCCTTTCCTATTATTTTAGTTTGGAGACTATCCAAAGTGCCTGCATATCTTTTCATCTCCTTTTGCATCATGTGCATGTTCCTGAAAACACAATTGCACAGAAATGTATATAAATGGTTTCAGACCGCAGTGGCTGTTCAGTATGCTGTGGAGATGCTGCTATATTTGGTCGCTAGCACCCCAAGCAAAATGCTGTGTAATGTCCCCCTTTGCCCAAACTAAGCAATAGGAACCCTGCCGCAATGGTGGGTCCTGTGGGGCAGATTACAGGACCTGCTGGAGTACTCCACGTCCCCCTGGATGCCTGCAAACCCAGCTTTCCCGCAAGGGAAGGCCATGCTTGGGAAGGCGACACACTCCCGTCCCACCCTCACATGCATCATCGCCGGCCAGGCTGGGCGCCCAGCGCCCGGGGCGGGGACGTGCTCGCAGGTGCTGCAGTGGAGGCATACCCAGTGTAAATCATGGACAGGACTGATGCACTTAGTGGCAGAAAATAATTCAATACCAGGTAGAAACTGACCTTTAAAAGTCAGACAGAAGGGCATCACCACACTTTAAACAGAGGGGGTTTGGGCTAAATGTCATATCAGGAAAAAGGCTTCAATTCATTCGTATTTGCTGCTTGCAGAACATACCAGTATGGACAGATGGAGGCAAGATAGTGAAATACACAGCAGAGCAGCAACTCAGCGGTTAAGGTGAAGGCCTTATCTGCCATAGACCACTAGACTTCCCTTTGCTCTCTAGTTAATTGTTCTGCACAAAGTGCAACAGTATCAACAAAAAAAAAAAAAAAAAAAGATATATAGCCTACCTCCTTCCCACCTGGAAGCTTGTCTTTAAGGTTAGAGATGTAAATAAATGAGCTTGCATGGACTTCTGAGATGATTCTGTTGAACTTCTCCAAGAAGCTTGATTAAAGCTAGCTGGATATTTCCACATGTAACTGCAGAGCGCAACTCAGACCTAATGCAAATCACAGATCGAAATGGGATAGAAGAATCCCTGTGTGTGCTGAGCTGTTGGAAGTGCAGAGCACCAGCTCACTTGGCTCTGAAGTTTGAAGTTTGTGTGATGGTTGCACAGACAAACTAATTTCACCCATCCTAGACAGGCAAGCTAGTGATCTAGGCTTCTTCAATGAGCAGTGGAGAAAGACAGGGCCTTTGGAAGAGTGACCCAACTACTTACTTGTCATATTGGATAAACGATTCTTTGGCAGCTCCTCTCTTCACTGATTATCAAGAAAGCTCAATGATGAGCTCAGGGCAGGTATTCAGCAATTAAGTGGCAAACAAGAGGTGACAGGAATTGCAAGTTTATGCTTAATTTGGTTGTTACAAATGCCACTTAGCACGTGAAATGTAAGGTTCAGGATTAGCATGTTTAATGCTTATATTTCTCCTGAAATCAAGAATGATATAGATTCCAGTAAGGGATAAGAGCCCTAAATTCCTTTGAGGCCTTGGATATTGGAATTTGACAAGGAAATTACACACTAAATAATCTTCTTAGAAATCCATACACACAACTGAGATAATGAGATGCTTCCTGCAAACAATCCATAAAGTACCAAAGTTTTTTAGAGGAATTATTTACTCAGCACCATTGGTATCATTTTGCAGCTGGATAATTCATTGTGTCCATGCTGCCAAATTGTTTTGATTTGCCACTGATTTGCTTTTCATTTCCACTTGCAATATATGAACAAATCGACATCACAGTCAAGGAATTCACATGGGTAAGTAAAATTAGAGTAAACAAAAATAACTCTTTGTTTATTATTCAATACCTTTTATATTTTAGTTACGGTAGGCAATTAGGTTGGTGGGAATTTGCAGCTGGAGAAGTTCTACCACTTTATCTCAGGCCAAATAGTTTATTGCAATTCATGCGCAGACAAACTTCTGTGCTTCAAAAATCAGGGGAAAATATCTAATGGGATGTGGTATTTCTCTTCCAGTGCCAAAAAAGTACGGATCCCAATTAAATTTTTGCTTCAAGGAAGGAAGGAAGGAAGACTTTCTGCCACTAGAGCATGAAACAGATTTTGGCTAGAAAGAAGATGGACAAGATTTTCAAAAAACCCCAAGTGATTTGCACACCAAAGTCTCATTAGAAGTCAACAAGACTTTGATTTCCAAGTTACTTGTGAAAATTTTCTCTGATGATTCCTACAAGTCTTCTAATATTTATCCTAAACAAGTGCTGACACATCATTCAAAAGCAGATCTGGGGCTGCAACAAGTTCTGGTAACCCCTCAAGACATTTCTAAAGCCTCACCCACAAGAGATTTGAAACTTCTGGCATCTCCATATGTCTGAAATCTTCAGTCTGCATCATGCATTTGTCTATTTAGGATAATTAAGGGTATGCCTCCATGAACACATTACTGCGAGGTAGCCGGCGTCTGGACTTGCAGCAGAACAGATGCTCTACTCTAACTGTCCATGTGTATGCCCTTACCCTGTGGTAAACGCAAGGCAGCTCAGTGCACGGCCACTGAAGAACACATGTTCAGCATTCACACGCGATCTTCCTCACTGTAACTTGCCCAGGTAGCCGTGCTGTCAGGTTTGTTTTACAAGGCCAGCCACTATCACAGTCTGCCCAAGAATAAGCACGGGCAGAACATTTTCTGCTACGTCATTTTTCAGCCTGTTCACTGTCACCTCCAACCCACCCTTCAAGGATTTTGTGTTTGGTGCTCATCCCTGCTTAGGCTGCACCAGGCTGGGAGCCTCATGAAGAAAAGGATGCTGGCACTGGCTAACTAGGAGGTTAGCTAGGGGGACCCGTGCCCTGGGTTCCTGAGAGGCTGTATTTAAACATTGTACTGATAAAATGCCTAACTGGAAAGGAACAAAGCTATGATGTTGTAGAGACTGCAAAACTAAACGACAGCCTTGTCAGAAAAGCAGTGCGAGACGTTCAGGAACTGCCACTTAGTTTGCCCCGTTAACGACAGGTTTTTCTCTGGAAGAGTCCCAGATTTCAGGATTCTGGAGTTTAGTCCCAAAGGGTGTGGGAACTGAGAGAGCTGTAAACATGTTAAATATCAACTTTTTAATGACACCGTCATTCAGCTTCTACTTTCAATTCTGAGATTACAAAGAGAAATGATCTCACCTCACCAGGGCGTAACTACAACATGCTGCTACAGCTCAGGCCTCCCCTTTTTTTTCCAAGTTTCTCTGGTGAGAGGCTCCCATGACATTACTGTATCCGGGCCCTAAAGGAGCATCCTGGAAACGGCTCTGTGATCACCGGAGCGCCGCCCGCCAACAAGAACTTTTGTCTTCAACCTCTTAGTCCAGATTCCAGATCAGAGATTCATTTTAATATCTCAGGAAATTACATCTTCTGATACAGTTGAAAGATGTTGCTTCCTTGCACATGGCTCTAGTGAGCACTTCTAAATTCACTGCTATAAATCCCCCCCAACCATCAGTCAGAAGTTAATGAAATCCATCCATTCTGTATTTTTATCTTGCAGGTACTACTGCCTTTATATAGAAAGTAAAAAAAAAAAAAAAAAAAAGGCTTTTAAAAAAAAAGGGTTTTTTTGCTCCTGATTCAAAGTCTCAAGAATTTAACAGTAAGCAAGCTGTGATATTTCTGCTAAAAAAGGTAAGATTTCTGAATCTGGTATACAAAGAAGGTGATGCAATAGTTCCACCCTTCTCTCCTGGAAAGCAAGTTTTTCTTTCTGTTCTAGCTTCTTATAGAATGTTATTCTTATGCTAAAGTATATGGTGTATGGAGCACTGGGATTGTGAATATCCTTGTCTATGCAAACTCCACATGGCATATTGGGAATATCTACCTGCTTTTGGAGTATGCACATTCTGTGACCCTTCAGGATGCCTAATGGGAGTCGTTCTGTTCACCGCCAAGCTAGCTTTCTCTTTGCACCTTCATGTAACGGGAAGAGATTCCCCTTCTGCCCCGAGCTGAAGCCCATGGCTCTGCTTCCAGCAGGCACACAACACTGGGAATGTGATTCCGTGTGAGGAACCATGCACCAGTGGAGATGAGGTGGCCCTCCAATCCTTCCTGCCCTCCCTGCTGCTGGGCCAGCCCTGCCACACGGTACAATGGGCCTGTGAAATAAGCCCATGAGAAAAGCTAGACCGAAGCTTTAAACCAATTTAATTTGCAGGTCTGCTTTAGAGCTCCACCACGGCAAGAGCGGTCCTGCAGGGAGCGGGGAGGAATGGCGGCGGGCAGTGGCAGCAGCCTCTTCGGCCAGCTCCGCGATTGAAGTATTCATACTGCGGAGCCCAATCTTCTGCCTCCCCGAATGCTGACGATGGTCTCCCAAAGAACATTGATGTTTAACTCGATTTAGGAAGGTAATAAAGAAAGAAGCCAGCAGCCTGAGAATGGATAGACTGCACGGTGGATAACAGGCACGGCTAATTCTGGTTTTAAATAACAATAGGGACAGCAGACCCACTGGCAACAGCCAGGGCCTTTCTTCAAATTATGCATTCTCCGACTTTTCTTTTGCTACTGGAGGGCCCAACTCTGCAAACTATTTTTAGTAGCGTTACTTTGTCAGTGCCCAGCCATGAATCGAGGTCCCACTGTGCTATTCAAACACTTAACTAAAGGCTGGTTTCTGCCCAAAGACTTTGAAATCCAACTTATAAAAATCCCATAGGTTTGAATGGCAGAAAGAAGTACATTAGCAGTACTTTTTTATTGTCTTTTATTACTTATTTTACTAAATATTATTTACTTCATTTGCAGCAGTCGGAGTAGAATGATGAAAAAAATGTTTCCAAGCAAAAGACTGGAACAACTCTGCAGTACTGCTGGTGAAATAACAAACCATTTCAATGAAAGAAACTACAAGCATTGAACAGCCCAAAATGGCTTCCGCAGAGCCACAGCAGTATTGTATGCAAATATATAATTTAGTTGTTTTTATGTAACCTGGCTATTTTGTAATCACAGAAGCAGGGATTAGACAAATGGGGCATGTGCCATTTCTAAAGAAACTACATGGGAAAAATATGCACTGCAGCTATAGTCCTGATATTTAAATTTAGATACTCAATAAACATTGTCAGGTAACAGCAAATTGCTCAGTTTCATTATTGATACTGTTTTGGAATTAAAGTAGCAGATCCAGAAGTGAGATTCTATGTATGTACATGATCCTTCAAAACAAATTTTAATGAATGGTGATTATCTTGCTTTTATCGAGTGCTCTTCATCTGAGCGTGCTTTACAAACCTACTGCACAATCGCATACTCATTTGCCCATGAAAAAAGGAGTTCACCATATCTATCACTAGACAGCCATCATCTCTGGTGTGACATGAGGTGCTCGTAAGCATTCACAACACTTTTAAAATGCTTTTTGCACAATAAATGCAAAATATAGACAGGATCTGTGTCTAGAATCTAGACAGGCTATGTGTCTAGAGTAACTCTAGCTAAAATGTCATGAGAAACACATACATATATTACAAAATCTATCAGTCATGACTATATATATAAAATAATCACAAGTGATTATGACTAAATACCTACATTCTGCAGATCCTGCAACTCATCCATACCACCCTGCTGAGATATCATTTGTAACGACCTTTAAAGAAAATGACCCCTATTCCCAGAGAGCAGACTGCCTGCAGGACAAGTGTCTAGGACACGAGCTCATGATTGAGTGGCTAATATCTTTACACAACTCCAGTTCACCTGATATAACATGAAAAACAGTTTTGAGATCATGTTTTTTGCCCCACGTTTCAAGATTCTGCTTCCCAAACCTTCGTAGCAGCCTCTAAGAGGTTTTTGGAAAGCCTGATAACCTTCTCCATTAAAGCCAAGGCAAAGACACAGCCTTCTGTGCTTCTGACAGACAAAGCTTAATTGGCTCTCTCCAAATTGTCTTTAAAATCTGCGGTAAGGATCTGGATCCATTCTGAAACCACAGTGAGTTGCCTACCGAAGACCAGGGCAAAAGTACCACTGAAGGTGACAGCAGCTGATCTGTTTAAAATATCAATTCCCCATCACACAATGCGAGCTACTTACATTATACAACACATTCAACCCAAAGTCCACCACGCTTTCCGTTCTAGCTTCTTATGCTAAAGTATATGGTGTATGGAGCACCACGCTTGGTGTTTTTGGGCTGCTGTACCAGCAGGGCCTTGCAAGTAAAAGTGTGGCCCAGTTTCATCCAACTATTTTTAGATACCTACTGCTGTTACCTATATTATGTCTGCAGACTGTCTATGCAGCCGGTGCAGAAACAGACACTTGCCTCCTGTCCCCAGCCCCAAACCTGACTGCTCTCAGGAGATCCTTCCTGCTGGCTACAGCGGGAACACAGAGAAACCTCGGCTGTACCTGCAGGTAGACGGGACCTCAAAATGTGATTTAATAATGCAGAAGAGCAAGGTTTGCATTGATAGAATGGTTCAGTTGGAAGGGACCTGCAATGATCATCTAGTCCAACTGCCTGACCTGTCCAACTGTTAACCTCAGTTAATAAGTGAGAAAATGAACCGTGAGCTGTGCTGCACCTACAGAGCTAAGGGGAAAAAAAAAGCAACAAAACTATTTTAGTTAACCAAGGCTGAATGCATGGATCTGAATACACACAGGGAACAGATTTTTTGAGTAAAGGCGGTGCCATTTTTATATACTGATGAGTAATAACACTCCAAAAATGTTTTATAGCATTTGATTGTGAAAGACAGAATTAGTTTGGAAACTTTGCCTTTTGAAGACCGTGGCAACGACTAGAAAGGTGAAAAACAGTCTCCCCGGGTCATTTCTGTGGAGGTTTCTGATAGTAGCTTGGCTGGTGCTCACTTCTCTGCATGGCAGCAGAATTACTGACTTTCCTGGGAACAGCCAAGACTCCTTGCTTAATACCAAGTTATGGTAAATCACTGTTAATTATAGTGCTGGCTATAAATAGCGTTAACTATTTAAGATTTTAAGGACCAAAGGATTTGGAGGACTGGAATGGAAGTTGTGCCCTGTTGATCAGTTTCCCTGTTAATTTCATACATGTGCCTTGATTCTCTGACCTCTTCTTTCTCTAAATGAAAATGTGTGAAGGTCTGATACCAGCTGTCTGCAGGCTGTTAAATGTCCTTCTGTGACTGCACAGCAAACCACCTCAGTCTATTCTGCCTGGAGCTAATGGAGCTCTCATCACCCAGAAGCACATCTATCCCAAACGGATAGCAGCTCCCGATCTTTGTAGTCTTTGGGACTTTATGGTCTTGCCTCCCCACCCCATAGCAGTTCCTTAGTGTAAGAAAGGGCCCAAACTGATGCAGAGAAATATGTGTGTATGTATACATACGCTATGAACGAGGAATTAGCAACTTCTTCTCCAGCACCTCTTGGGGACCTAAAAGCATCACCTGTAACCCTGCTGCATCAGCAGTTAGCCAGTAGCTGGTTTCTAGTGCCATCAGACACCCCTTCCCTATGTTACATTCTTGGAACAGTCTGCAAACTTTCATCCTTTTAATATCGAATGTGAAATCAAATTATATCAACAGCCAGCCTCTTACTCCAGTAGAAACATTAAATTCAATTTCAAGGTGGAATATCTAGATTGAGGAAGATCCCATTTGTACCTTTAAATGAAAGGCTGGCTTCTGAGGTTTATTCCCCAATATGAAGGCCTTTTTAATGGTGATGATTTGCCCCAATTTGAGTCACTGATGGCCAAGATTAAAGGGCCAGAGCCAGGACAAAAATACCTCAGGCCTTCCGAAGAAGACATCTGGGCCTATGGAATGAACATTGTCACTTGTATAGACAGCCAAATCTGCCTCATGGGGATGAATCAGGAAAACACTCCTTATTGACATCTATCTATCATCTATCTGTCTATCTATCTACCTGGATATCAGATTTTTGTCTTGTCTCTGTGTTGGCACTGATTACTGCATACACCCACACTGTCAGCAGCTCCAAACAAAAATATTTTTCTCTATTCCAGTTCATCCTTTGTGTGTCACGATGCATGCCAGACTTACCCCTAAAAGTCTGCATTTAAGTGCTTCTGTTTTGTCTCTCCTTATTCTGAGTAACACTTACAGGAAATTTGCTCTTTGATTTCAAGGTAAGACCAAAATGGATGCACAGTGATACTTAACCAGGGATGGTTTATTTAAAAACATACTGGCATCTCCATAACTAGTCCATGCAAGCCAAGCATTTTAAAAAAATACTTGAGTTATTACTAGTGCACCTGAACCCTACTGCCAATTTTTGTGTGTTTTTCTGCCATGATTTTTTTATCTCTAAATAATCCTGCCTCAAAACACAACAAAACCCTATCATAGGCACCCACAGACTGGCAGGGAAAAATGACTTTGCTTCTGATTTGTAGAGATGCTCAACTGTGGCAGCTTCCTTTAGCTTCGAGAGAAAGGAAGTGAAAAACCAATCCTGGGTAACTATGAAGGAGAACAAGCATAGATGTATATATTAAAAAAAAGACCGACAACAACAGAATTCCATCATGTAAGTTATAACTTAAACACAAGCAAGCAGACAAATTAAGCAGATGTATGCTCTGTGTATGCATTAATGTTGGTATTAGACCTCTACAAAATAATTTCCCATTATGCACTCCTTAAGCAACTATAAATTTGGTTGGCACCTGCATGCCAACGGAAGGACTGAAGCAGCCAGTGATATGAATTGTTGTTAAACTCTATTTAAAACAATTATGTCTTTATGCCAGTTGAAATTCTTTAGTGTCCATAATCAGCTTTCAGCTCTAAAATCCAAGTCACCAGGATACATACATAACTTACATTACACTGTAAGACTGTGGCTGTAAAAGAATATTAAGGAGGAACTCTTGCCAAAAAAATACTAAATAATTCCTTTCTAGTTAACATTAAAATTATGGCTAAGAGAGTAGAGGTTTGCTAATTCACTTTAATGATTGGGAGATCCACTGCAAATTACTGCGTTTTGCAACTAAGTGAGAAACACATTAAAAAAACAAGTGTAATTTATCACAAAATGCACTTTGCTCATTTATTTTGACAACTGTTGTTTAAATTATTTATGCCCTTTCATCATGTACTAGTAAATGTACTGTAGTCTGTTTTGTAAAAATAGTTATCAGTGAGATTAGAGTAACATAACATCCGCTATTACCCTTTGCTTGCAGGTGAGTAGAAATCAGCATTTTGTGCCTTGCCAATGCAAAACAAGGTTTCAGAAAAGGGCTTTGTTTCCTGGGTTTTGGTTTTTTGTTTAAACAATGCTGAACCTACAGCAGCTCCCAATGTTTCAAACCTCTATATTGAAACCTGAGTGAAAGGAGCTGAGTGTTACTACCTTCAAAGTAGGGCCACTTAAATATATGCCTTATTTAAAGGCCTAAAAATGTGGTATTAGGATTCCCCCCCTGGAAATCTCCATCAGTGCCCATGAACAAAGTTCTGAACCTGAACTCAAAGTCAGTAGGAGCTTTGCTTGAACGGGCTGATGAACATTATTGAGTACCTACTACACTGAATTGATGCATCTTCTTTGAAGGAAGAGAAATTTTGCCTTCTCCCTGTTCTTATTTCAGGTCTATATGGAGGAACAAAGGAGGAAGCCACACCTTCCTCTCCTGAGCTGTGGTTTGACTTTTACAAACTTGGATCGTGGGCATGAAATCAAGGTGAGTAAGTGCAAATGAGGAAGGAGAAAAGCTAAAGCAGATTTGGCTCTAGTCATTCCCAAAATCAAGTTATGTCAAGACTATGAAACACTCAGGGTGTTGGCTGGAGTTGCATCACAGTCAACCTACGCTGATGAACACCATGTACTCAGGAAACAAGGCAGCTGGGCATCCCATGAGGATTAGTGCACTGGACTTGCCAGTGCGTGTGCTTCCATCCGTTCTATCAAGTATTGCAACTCTGAAGAAGGAAAAAAAAAAAAACCAAAAAAAACAAACCACAAACCCCAGCTTCCCACCTCCCCAGTAAAAGATTAGCTATAGTGAAAGGTGCCAGACTGACAGCCCGAATCAGGGCTGCAAGGAGTGTTGGCATCGGTAGGTAAGCGAGGTACATTACAGGAGATCTTTGGAAGGGAGCTGGAGGACTTCTTGAGACCTCTTTCCTCCGTTACATACGGAAATTGGATCAACCAGAGTCTGACCTTATAACTGCATTCACCCCACCTTATTTATACCTTAATTAATGATTATTAATTACCCTTAATTACATTAGATCCCTGAATTAATGATGGTGCTTTTCAATTAGAAGTATGGTTATCCTTCCTATTCGGTGCCTCAGCAGAGGCTATGAAACCAGGCCCTACCTTCTCACTTACACACTCATGAACCAACATACTTAATATCCTTTTCATGCAAGGCTAAAAAAAAAAATGGCCTTGAAAATGCTTATTATGAAATCAAAGTTATTCTTTCCTGGATCTAGTAATTAGCAAGTGAGCTTTAACATGTGTTTGGGGCTTTAAAATCCCCCCCAGACCATGGGCACGAGGCTCTGTGCCTTGTGTTGCAGGGGGAGAGAGACAACCTCTCTGCAGGACGGAGGGAAATTTCGGGCTCCAGGAAAGCAACAAGCTTTATACTTAATTCATGGGGTGTTTTTTTAAAAAGCAGAGTCATTAAACCGTAATTTAGGGGAAGAGGGGGAGAAGAAAAGTAGGAAAAAAGATTTACTGATAATCTCACCAGTCATGTGCACTAGCTTCCTGTATGCTGACTCACTCTTAGCTGTTTAAACGTGTTTCCTTCGACTTTTTCCTTGATTTGTTTTGTGGGGTTTTTTCTTTTTTTTTTTTTTTTTTTTTTTTTTTTTTTAATGGACATGCCTTTTCTCTACTTAATATGGTAAGAAGCAGGCAAAGACACTCAGGCTGCTCATTTTTTCCTCCCATTTTCTTCTGCCTCCCTGGATCTATGGAAACTTAACCAGAGTTTCCTCTCGGGTGTAGCCTGTCTGAAGGGCACCCGCAGGCAGACGAAGCAAGTCCGTGCCATGCACTGCAAGTGTTACAGCTCGTCCAGCACCATCTTTTTGTCTGGAAAGCCACTTTCAGGTAAACAGGTTTCCAAGCAGGAGAGTTAAATTTAAGGACATGGTACCCCCACAGCTGGAGGATGGCTGCAGGAAAGCCCGTGGTACAAAGCAGCCGGGTTTCCAGGCAAACCAAGAGCAGCCTCATGAATGCACTGCTTAGATGTGACTCACATTTCTGGGCCATTTACGGCAAAAGACCAAACAGCTAATCCTTCCCCCATCTCTTCCTCCATTCTCTTCGGATGTGCAAATGAATGCAACTTAGGATCTACTTTTCAGGTAACTTATCTTTTGGACAGGTTGAGGCAGCTGTGGATGTCTGGGAGCTGTTTGCTTCCCCAGATAGGACTCCTGCTGTAGGAGCAGGAGGACCTGCACAGAGACCAAGTCTTCTCAAAACGGGGCTGAAGGCAGGGCTGTTACTACTGGGAGCATTTGGACCACATTATCAGATTAGTCTTGGGCCATGGACGGATGTTTTCCTCCGGATTTAGCTGAAAACTCTGAAACATGAGCAGTTTTTCAGCCTGTGTCAGTTTGTAGCCCTCTAAGAACACCCATCCTCTGGAGGTGTGGGTCCTGTACGACGCCTGGAAGCCCGCTGACCACAGTTGGTCTTGTCTTAGTTACCTCTCACCAGCCCCTCACAACAACCCCCAGCTCCCGGAGGCTGCAGCCACTTTCTAAATCCCTGCTTTGAACAATAAAATGACCACATCGACATTTCTGGAGCACATGTGTGTGCGTGGAGGGGGTATTGCTCTTTTAACTCCTGCCTGGATCTCATTAACATCAGGGTAAGATCACAGCGCAGCATCTCTGAAACCGCCCAGGAGAAAAAACAAAAACACCATCAACTACCATTAGCGACACTGGGATTGTAGTAGCAGTTTTGTGCATGGAACACAGGAAATTATTAAACACACTTTAACTATAAATAATAATAAACTCAAAGAAGGTAATCTTCTTAAGGTCTGCAAAAATAAATCTTAAAATTTTAGGTGCAATTCTCTAGTTAAATTACAAAGCACTAAACCTAAAATTAACTTGCTCTGGGCCCTTAAAATAGTAGATTGCTGGATCTAAGCTTATGGGTGTTCTCAGTTAACTGCTTCTAAAGAAATATAGAGGTGGTTTATTACATCTACAATTACAACAGAACTTTGCCCTGTACTTTTCTCTCCTGGCTGGAGGAGACGAGTTTGGTTGTATCATGTGAAACCGAGCACTGAGTATCAAAAGGACAGGAATCCTAACTGTGTCGGAGCTGTCAAAGCTCTTGAGATAAACCTGATACGGTCTTGTGCAGGATGGTGCAGGTTTCTATCTTCTTCTGCACGGCCACTTATACGTGTGTACAAACATGCACATACATGCATATTTATCTGTGTTTATATGTACACACATGATGAGATAGATACATATAAATAATCCTGCAGAAAAGGAACTTTCTGGGTATGTTTAAAAACTCTCTTGCACACGCAGTTACTTTTCAAAGTATTCTCCTTTCCATATCTCTATTTGCATTTTGTCTATCGATAGTTTTATTTTTGTAGAAAATTTGAAACTCTGATCTTGACGATAAAATATACTGCCAGAGATCACAGAATATTGACAAGGTTGTCAGTCTCGGCAGAAGACAAGAGTCAGACTCCTCTCCACAAAACCATAAGGCTGGGTGAAAAATCAATATGAGAGATTGATCTGCTTTCTGATTTTTCAGTTGTTAGAGTCACATTTCCAAGCTGTTCTCTCCAGACCACAAAGAGCCAGAAACTTCTTTTTTATTGCTTAATGAAAGCTGAAAACTCATAATTTCACGTGACTTCAGAAGCAGTAGCTTTTACAGAAACACAAAATACTGTCACAGTTAAGATAAAGTATATGATTTGCTACAGTTTTAAGATTTTGAGGGTTGAAACACTACCTTTGCCAGCAAGTCAGACAGATAGACTTTTAAGCAAGGCATGAGTTATAATAAAATCTGGACTTTTTTTTTTTTTTTTTTTTTTTTTTTTTTTTTATGAGAGAAAAAACTCAGTATTGCTATTCTATAAAGAACTCCAATACAGCGTGGATATTTTGTAAATTTTTCTACAGGGATTGCAGCATTCACAACTTATTTTTAAATTCACCTGCTTTAACATGTAGAAATATTTTCAGGTAGAAGATCTCTTGGAGGAAATAAGGCATCTGATATCCCATGCTCTTCCATGGAATCAGATATAGTTCCTGGTTCTTGATTGCATTTGTTTCTGTATTGCAACACTTTATGATTAAGTCAGTAAACTTACCAATATTTAAACTGTTGTTCTGATTAGAGAGCTTAAAATATGTGGAGAGTAGTGGGGTTACTTTCAAAAGCTCTTAGCTTAATCTTTCTACCACTGTATTAAATGAAAATGACTGATTCAGAGAAGTACAGAGCAATACTGGGTATTTAGAGCTAAAGAAACCAAAACTTTCCTATATTTCTATTTGTCCTCTACTGCTTTTTCTACTGCTTTCCAGCCTACTGCTTTTCTTGAACTTTTTCAAATTTCCACTCATAAATTGACGACTTACACACAAAATTGGCAATACGAGAGTAGAAAAAGCCATTCCCACAATTATACAAACCAAAATTTACTAAAAAATTCAATGCTTTTCAGAGATTAGCAGACACCTTTCTTAACAGAAGTGACTTTTAAAGTCAATACTGATGACTGGTCAGTTCTGGAAAGGTACTGTGTTTTTCTTACAGACTCTTTTAATATAAAAGGCAGACCTTGAAATACTAAAAAGCAAGTAAAACAATAACAAGCAAGACATGTAAAGACTCCCCTTTCAAACTCTCATCCAGAGAATGAGTCATATACTCATTTACAGCTAAGCTTGGATTAAATTGCTAGAAGTGAATGTGAAAGCAGAAAAATAAAACCAGAACTACTGTCCAAAGATGAACTTTGCATGTCAGAGAAAAAACAAAGGGATTTCAATATATATTTCCTAATATTTGTTCTGGCAAGCAAAGTGAATTAAGAAAAGAAAATGATGAACTTTTAGAAAACATGAAAAATCTAATTAAAAATTCTTTGCTAAAATTTATTTTATGAGGATGCAAAGGCCCTCTGTTCTCTACAATGCACCAGGTGTTCATTATTTTACACGAAAAAAACATGCATTCAATCACCTCTTCCACAAATTGCAATTTCAGGGAAGTAAAAGACCAAAAAACATATTCAATACAGAAGTTCAGACCCATTCAGTTCTCCATAGTCTGGGCCAGGTCTGGTCAAAAAGGTCCAGCAATGTCTGAATCATATTGCTCTCAGCTTAAGATAATAATAAATTAACTCCTGTTCTTCAGGAAATGGAAATGAAGTTAAAGAAAATGTATGCTAAAAGGCATATAATTTCAAAACTTAAAGAAAATACACTGTTGCTTTTGCCTAAGGATTGTATAACCGATTTAATCAAAAACCCGTGGGATAAGAAGAGCTTGATCCAAATACAAGGTTGCACATTTGCACAAGAATACACTTTTTATAGTGTCAAGATATTTCCCCTTTCCTTATTATCATTCGATAAAATGACACTGGGCAGCATTTTACAGGCACTGCAGGTGAGATTCCAGCCCATTTGCTGAACCCACTTGCACAAACGGCTCCAGAGCTTTCTCGTTTTCACCAGATGGTGTTAAGGTGGGAACGCTGGTGAGCACCAAACCTGCCTATTGCTGTGCTGATTCTTTCTGAAGGATTTGCTGACAGCAACATGCGGAAAGCAGAGCTGTGAAGTCGTGCCTCCTGTGTGTGAACTTGGTTTTTCACAGCGTCAGTCAACTGTCTGGGAAAGATAGCCATCCCCCGTATGCTCCCTGTCTTCTTCCCCGAACCCCTTCCAAACAGTTAAAAACAAGTCCCAACTCCAGCCAATATTTTTTTTTAACCTCCATCACCATGCCAAGAAATCTTGATTCTTTGAGCTTTATGTTACACTTCAAATCAATATACAGAAACAGCGGTCCTAGGATAGTCAACAGTGCACGTTTTTTTCATTTACAGTAGTCTTGATACATAAAGATTTATTATAGATTTTGTTTAAAGGAGACTCAACAGAAAACACATCTGACTTGTCAACACTGCAATGGACTTGGTGTGTAATTTTGGGGGGGTTGTAAACAGAAGCTGACATAAGAAAGAAATATGATTTCAACTGAAATCTCTTCTCCCAAGCAACAAGCGATAGGACAAGAGGAAACAGCCTCAAGTTGACCCAGGGAAGGTTTAGAAAAATTTCATCACAGAAAGGGCTATTAAGCACTGGAACAGGCTGTCCAGGGAAGTGATGGAGTCACCATCCTTGGAGGGATTTAAAAAATGTGTAGATGCAGAGTTTAGGGACATGGTTTAGTGGTGGACTTGGCAGTGATAGGTTAACGGTTGGACTCGGTGATCTTAAAAGTCTTTTACAGCCTGAATGTTTCCACGATTCCATGATTCTACCTGGGACAGGCAAAAGTCAATGATCTGATGCCTCATGTTCCTCCATCATCCTAGACTAACTCTGAACTGGGATGAAGGCATACTCATACTGTGAGTGGTTTTGAGCCATTTTATCATAGAATCATAGACTAGAATCATAGAATAGTTTGGGTTGGAAGGGACCTTTCGAGGCCATCTAGTGCAACCCCGCTGCAATGAGCAGGGATATCTGCAACTAGATCACACTGCTCAGAGCCTCATCCAGCCTGACCTTGAATGTTTCCAGGGATGGGAAACATTTTATCATGAGAGCTTCCTTAAGGGAATGGCATTCCTTCATTACACTTTTAGATGACAAACTACTGAGTGCGTTTGGACAGCCTGCAACAGGGCCCTCCTTTAGCCTTGCCGAATAGTTTTCTTGGAGAGCAGATATTCTCAGAAAAATGTTTGGCCCTACTATCATCTAACATCAATATTAATTTCTTTAAGAGTGTACAATTTTGGTGTATCTTATTATCTTTAATGGTAATGATCTTAAATCTTGAGCAGATGCTTATTCATAACCTGTTTGACTCCTTTTCTCTTTTTTTTTTTTTTTAAGTCTTCTCCTCTATATTGCAATTCAGTTCATCCATTTTCAAACTTCAGTTGAGCTGAAAACACACAAAGGAAAACTTGCCCGCACTTGCTCAATACTATTTTGCAGCTAAGGTTAAGAACAATGAGAGGTCTCTCATTGTACGCACAACACCCTCGCTTGGACTGAACACGTCAGAGATGTCGAGCACTGGCTGTGACTGCCAAGAAAGTGGGATCGTTCACACTGCAGTATTTGGAAAAGCTGCACTACACTTGGGCCTATCTGGGTATGAATATGTATCAGCCAGAAACTGCTCTTTAAGCTTTTTGAAAGAAAAAGCTTGCAGAAAAACGAGGCTAAAATTAGGACCCCAACCACATTATTTTTACATCTAGAAATGCCCAAACATTAACAAGTATGGGTGACCCCCAAATTCCGCCTCATGGAATGAGACCCACAGACTTCAGTACTTCCAGGCTTCAGCTCCTTAATCAGAAACTCTCATCTGATGTTGGAATCCTAACGTTGGCAGTTCAGCAAACTAGCTCCTGGTCTGCCAGTCTAGAGAATGACAAGGTTTAACCATACCACAGGAAACAAGGGGATCCTTTAATTTTACTTAAAATTCAACATACTCTGTCCACTTCTCCTTAGGAAACAAGCTTGGAGTCCAGTAAGTCTCACAACCTGTTGTTTCAATGTTGTTGTTCTCATGAACTTCAGCAAAGGGAAGCGCAAAGTCCTGCTCCTGGGGAGGAATAACCCCAGGCACACGCTTTGGCTGACAGCTTGCAAAGCAGCTTTGCCAAAAAGGCCCTGGGTGTCCTGGTGGACACCAAGCTGCCCATGAGCCAGCAATGCACTCTTGCAGCAAAGGAGGCCACCAGCCTCCTGGGCTTCTTTTGGCTGAGCATTGCCAGCAGGCTGACGGAGGGGATCCTTCCCTATGCTCAGCCCCGGTGAGACACAGTGGGGTGCCGTGTCCAGTGTTGGGCTCCCCAGAACAGGAGAGACCTGGTCATGCTGGAGAGAGTCCAACAAAGGGCCACAAAGATAATTAAGGGTCTGGAGCATCTGTCATACGAGGAGGGGCTGAGAGAGCTGGGGCTGTTCAGCCTGGAGAAGAGAAGGCTCAGGGGGATCTTGTGCATGTGTATAAACACCTGGTAGGGGAAGTAGAGAAGATGGAGACAGGCTTTTTAAGCAGTGCCCAGTGACAGGTCAAGAAGAAATGGGCATGAAATTGACAGGCAGGAAATTCCATTTAAATACAAGAAGGGACTTTTTACAGTGATGGTGGTCAAACACTGGAACAGGTTGCCTGAAGTGATTATGGACTCTGTCCTTGGAGATACTGAAAACTCAACTGGGCACAGCCAGAACACTCTGCTCTAGAGGACCCTGCTTTAAGCAGAGGCCTTGGGCTAGACAGAATAAAGCAGAGTACATTTAGCGGTAACTGAACTCATCATGTACCCTATTGTGTGCTTATGGTTGGAGGGCTTCCTCAAATCCTTAATTCTTTACCTTCATCATCTAGAGTGTGCAGACATTCAATTTAGAATCTTGTCCTCATTCTAGAGATTTGAAACTGTTTAGCAGTGTTCTCAGAAATAGAATGTACAGACCCTATGAGCCCCATAGATGCTTTCAGATAAGATCTGATGGTCTGAAAGAAAAGATGGCCAAGAGTCAAGATGGAAAGGTGGGCCCAGGTGAACCTAATGA
>KL282306.1:15113-30100 GCA_000699545.1 Podiceps cristatus
AAGTTTGTCCAAGTGTTTGTTGACTGAGAATCTTTAATGAACTCTGCTGTAGATACGGCAAGAATTGTTTGCTGGTTAAAATGCAATGGGTGGGTGGGTGGAAGAGGCAGCCACGCATTGCAGCTCAGGATGCGGCTGGAGGCGGGAGTTGCCAGGCAACTGCTGCCCATGCCGGCACCAGCACCGGCACCCCCAGCGCCGGCACCAGGACCGGCATGATGTGGCGGCGGGGCCACCGGTGAGGCAGCCTGCTGGCCAGGGCTCCGGGACACCCCACTGCTCTCCAGCAGCAGAAGGAATAGGGAGAAATGGGGTGCAGCAGGGCAGGTGTGGTGGTGGGAAGTTGATACTCATTTTCCACCATCTGTGAGATATCCAGGGATGTACCTGTGCCAGGGCTGTGTGGTGCAGCAAAGGTCTTCCTAGGACAACCGATTTTGGTGTTAGGGAGCAGTCCTGTTGCTGTTCTCTTCAGAAAATTGATAGCTAAGGAGCATTTATAGCTACTGTATGGTGGTGTATGCCCCTCTGCATGATAAGCTACACTGGCTTTTCAGTTAGACTCCCTTCATTGTGCCTGATGTTGATCTAACACAGGTGACATTTTTTGAGTACCTCCTTGAGAAAAGGTGTAAGATCTGGTCTTGGCAGCAGAACCGTGTGTGTATGTATCAGCATATTTTCAATACAAGAGTGTGGCTTAGGTAGATGTCACTGAAGGCAATGGTCTGGTATACTCCTCCACACATTCAGGCTCCCGAATGTGGACCAAGTCCAATTCCCTAGCTGAACATTAACTGTGTTCTGGCTCTTCTGTGTGTGGAAGGATAGAGGTGGTAAGGAAGGAGTAGACAGAAATTTGCAAATAAGCATGAGATTGTGAAGGGATTTTCTGTTTCAGTGGATTTGCTTGGGAAGTCTGGAAGAGTCAGCACCTGAAAACATTAGTGGCAGAATGTTACTTTTCATAATAGATTCATCACATAATTTTTCTGAGAGAAAATCTCTGGAGAGATTTTTGTCCAAGACACAAGGCTGAGATTCAGGGACAATTAACACAACTGTCCCATATTGGTGCTGAGTTCCTCAGTTGCTTGTGGACAAGCTATCCTTGATGGGGTCTCACTTTTCTCCTGGGTCAGATCCGTTCAGCTTTGTGCAAATCACCAGCTAGGAGCTTACACAGACGTGAACCAGGCTGCCCTGTGTCCCAGATGATGTCTAAGTATCTGGGCTAAAGCACCAGGACCAGTGAGCCTGTCTCTCAGACTACGCCACCAGCTGCTGAACGGACAAGCGGGACCATGTCTTCCACATCGCTTTGGCAGCAGTGCAAGGGAAGGACGCGTCCCTGCAACAAACGCCTGGGTCTAGCACACACTATTGTCACTTGCTGACTGGTGCCTGGGGATCACATACATACAGTGCCAGAGGCGAGGAGTGAGATTTGTGTAGGGGAGGTTGGCTTGCTCTCTTTGCATGCGGGGTTCTGCTGGTTACTAGGGTATGCTTTTATGCAATATATTCTTCTTGTTTACCTGCAGCTTTGTATAAAGCTCCCTTTCACTCATGAATCTGAATAAATAGCACCACTTACATATGACAAGATTTACCAATTACTTCCTGATTTTTCAATATTCTTTTTGCTGTTAACATTCAGCAAAGGAAAGAAATGATGTTTGTAGAACTACATATATAAAATATCTTTCATATTTTTTTTTTTCTTCTCTCAGATTGCTCATTAAGTTCCATATAGATTTAGACTACTGGGTATGCTTTGTTCATCTGTACAGTTTATATCATGTAGAGACAGGTCTTTCCTTCAGGTATTCAACAAAGCAATTAACAGCCCTCTGAATATAAACGACAGCCTTATGTGAAGATGTTCACGTTTGTATCTTCTCTCATTCTGTTACCATTCTGGATCCTGTATATTCATTTTCCTTTACACTTTTCTGGCAAGGATTTCTTTTGTACCACTGACTTCCCTGCACAGACCAGTTAGATGTCACAGGGAGTACAGGAAGAGCAATAGCTCTGTAGTATTGCAGGCTGTACCAGGAAGCAGAGCATCAGGGATGCCTAAGGCAACACGAAGCTGCCCTGAGCACAGTCACTCTCCTTCAGGTCCACAAAGATATCCTCTGATGCCATATACTGCTTCCTCCTCTACACAGCAACCTTTTCCATGATGAATCAAGGACTTGAACTAGGTGCTACAGGAGGCTGAATACAATAAACTGTGGGAAAAGAGATGCTCAATCGCATTTCAGTAAAAGGCCATTTTCTACTCCTCCCTGCAGTTGTCTGGGACCAAGCAAAGCCCATAGGAGGGATTATTTGACTCCTGTCTCTAGAGAAGAGACTGGTCTACAGAGAACTTCAAGTCTGGCAAATAATTCTCACTTGACACATCTGACAGAAAACAAATCAATTGACAAATAAGAAAAACTATCTGTGGGCAGCTTGGAGACCATTAAGCTGTTGGCTCTTACCTCTATAGATGCCAGTGCTTATTGCAATCTGGTTCTCGTCGGTTTTAGGGCATTAGAAAAGCTTTAAACAGCACAAAGGAGTTAAAAAATATCTATCTCCTGAAATACCACAGCCAATGACAGTGAATGAAAAGGCTCTCTGTGGTGTGGCTGACCCAGGGCCATACCAGCTGGCTGAGTTCTGAAACAGTAGCAAGAAAACAAGTCACTTCCACTTCTTCCAGTTTATTTCACTTCTTAACCCCCTGGCAGAGTGGTTTGTACTAACGCAAACCCCAAAGCTAGCTCGTGTCGCAGTCGTAATCTTGATAATGGATGCAAACCTCAAAAAGGTAAAGGGGTAAGCAGTTAGTAATTCAGACCTGTTTTGAAAAAAAAGAAAAAAAAAAAAAAGTATGTTGAAAATTTGCTCATTTCCATGAGATTTTTCAGTACATCTTGATTTTGGATTAGCTTAGAAACACTATTTTTTCGGAAATATTTGTATTTGTATGCACCAGTTTTTCTTGAGAGAATGATGTGAAAATTTTACTTTCCTATCAGAAATGAAGATTTACAAATTATGCAGTTTTGGTTCCAGAGAACTAGTCTAAAATCTCAAAAATCAATTTCTGCTGATTTCATGGCTCTTGAGAGGCATACTATAATTTATCTCCAGGTTTGGTGATGACTAATGATTTAGAGGCAGTGGTTTCTCTTCATTTATTTCCAGTGTTTTTTGTAGTCAGTAAACACCTGGACCTTTCTTCATATGTCATTAATCAAGGGAGTATTCTGCTTCCTTTAGTATAGCGTGCCTTTATAAATAAAGAAAAGATTCTGGAAAAACAAACTTGAAAGAATTACTTGCATGGTCTTAGTGTGCAGATCAAAACAGGGAGGGTACTAAAGAAATAAAAGATTCAAGATATCTGTATTACAAAATGACTCCTTGACATACCAAGCAATTGAAGTGAAAAGCAACCTCATGGAGGAAGAGGTAGAAACTTCCTTCATCAGGAAACTTAAATTTAGAACAAACCTAGTATTATTTAAAAAAAAAAAAAAAAAAAAGCTCTATATAAACAAGGTGTGAGTCAAGATTTTTTCTACATCACTATTTCTATTCTAAAGATTTTTAGAAACTAATCCTTTGGCTCTCTAACATTCTGCCTTTTCCTGCAACACTATTCTACTCTGGCTTTATCATGCTACCTAAAACAAAAGGTACAAGAGGTTAGATTTAAGGTTGGCTGTTTGGCGTGATCTCAGCATTTCTTTGCAACTGTCCTGGCCACAGAACAAATCTTCTATGCACGATCTCTACTTCCTTTCTAATAGCCTCCAGAAACACATTTAATACATCATTCATTACTCACCTGCAGGTCATTTCTCTCCAATTTACTTCCTTACATATACATTCTAAGGATTCACCAATGCACTGACAAACTTGTTATGCAATGGGTATTTCCACCCATGTGCCTCGAATAATATTTTAGAACAGAGTATTTTATTCTGTGAGCATTTTTAGTGCCTGTGACCCCAACACTGGCCCCTGAAATTAGGAAAGAATAGAAAACGCAGAATGGATGGTGGTTATGAGCTGGGGCTGTGGAGTGGTTGCAGTGATGGGTGAGCTCTGAGCCCACCAGCAGTAACTTTACTGGGAAGCAGAGGGAAAACACACTTGCTAAATGCTAGAGCAAAGGAAGCTCTCCAGAACTGTTAATGTCTTTACCATCTTTTTTTTTTTTTTTTTTTTAGAGCAAAGTAGTTGCAGTGTAATTTAGACCTAAAAGCGGGCGAAGCTTCACTGATGAGTGAGATGATTAGATTCTTTCTGCCTTTAGAAATATTAATGGCAAAGTCTTGCTGCTACCTGTGCACCCTGAAAAAAATACTAATTTATTTGCTTCATTTTCAATGCACTTCTGCAAATGGATGTTAAAGTCCTGAAAGAAGCATTATTGCTTTGTTATATGGAACTACTATATTCTCCTTTTATTATTCATTTTATAGAAAAAAAATTAAAATCACCAGTACTTATAATAAAAAGGAAGCTTTGGGATTTGTGGAGGTTTTATTTTTTCCTTTTTCTTCTTTTTTTCCCTGTACAAAAAGATAAAACAATAAAAAATCAGATGTGGATCCAATCTATTTAACATATTCTCAATGACCTCTACATGTCAGGGAACCAATTCAAAGAACTGAATCACTGATGGTTATTATTGTAGTACGTCCATAGAAGTAGCGTATGTAATGAAGCATAAACAGGCCTCCTCTGCCTCTTACGGGAACCACTTGTGCAAAGTTTGCACATTGTGGTAACAGCTTCAATCAAACAGTGAAGTGCAACATGTGCCAGATGATAAAGGCTGGGATTAGAGTATTTTAGAGAGAGCAACATGACTATACTTCATTTTGCTAGTTCAGCGCAGACATGACAAGACTAAGGACAGTTGCTCAATGAATTAGTTGATACTGGAACATATGAAAGACTCTGTCTGCCACAACGTTATTAGTGTGAGGATTTTGCTGTCCTTTGGAGAGCTTTGGATGGGCTTTAGAAAGCAAAGACAATACAGCTGTTAAGCCTTACCTCTCACCTTGACCAGGGAAGTTTCTTAGGGAGCAGATGGTCTTGAGTTTCTAATCATGAATCACTGTCACAAAGTCTACACTTATACTGTTTTTTGTCTGATATAGAGTTAATTTTCTTCATAGCAGCTAGCATAAGGCTATGTTTTGGATTTGTGCTGCAAACAGTGTTGATAATCCAGGAATGTTTTCGTCATTGTTCAGCAGTGCTTATGCAGACTTGAGGTCTTTTCTGCTTCTCACACTACCCCACCAGTGAGTGGGCTGGAGGTGCACAACAAATTGGGAGGGGACACAGCTGGGACAGCTGACCCCAACTGACCAAAGGGATATTCCATACTGTATTGTGTCATGCTCAGCATGTAAAGCTGGGGGAAGAGAAAGGGGGCTGTTCAGAGTTATGACATTTGTCTTCCCAAATAACCATTATGTGTGATGGAGCCCCACTTTCCTGAAGATGGCTAAACACCCGCCTGCTGATAGGAAGTAATGAATGAATTCCTTGTTTTGCTCTGCTCCTGTGCACAGCTTTTGCTTTACCTGTTAAACTGTCTTTATCTCAACCCACAAGTTTTCTTACTTTACCCTTCTGATTCTCTCCCCCGTCCGACCAAGGGGGAGTGAACAAGCGGATGTATGGTGCTTAGTTGCTGGCTGGGGCTAAACCATGGCAATTCTACATAGGGCTGTGTGGTGGGTTGACTTTTGCTGGACGCCAAGTGCCCACCAAGCTGCTCTATCCCTCCTCTCCTCAGCAAGATGTGGGGGGAGAAAATAAGATGGAAAAAAACTTGTGGGTCAACATAAAGGCAGTTTAATAAAATGAAAGCAGAGGTAATGCATGGAAGCAAAGGAAAATGAAAGGTTTATTCTCTACTTCCAATAAACAGCTGATGTCCAGCCACTTCCCAGGAAATAGGGCTTCAGTACACATAGCAGTTGCTCCAGAAGACAAACATCATAATAACGAACCTTCCACATTTCTCTTAACCTTTATTGCTAAGCTGATGTCATATGGAATGGAATATCCCTTTGGTCAGTTTGGGTCAGCTCTCCCAAGGTCTTGCCCACCCCAGCCTGGGGCGAGGTGGGGGGAATGTTGGAGAGGCAGCCTTGATGCTGTGCGAGCGCTGCTCAGCAATAGCCAAAACTCTGGTGTATTACCAACACCAATACAAAGCACAACACTCTAAGGGCTGGTATGGGGAAAATTAACTCCATCTCATCCAGCCCCAACACAGGCTGATAAAACTCAGTAGGTAACTTTCAGTAGTAATTTGCGTTACTATCAGTGTCTCCCTGGTCAAGCGACCTTGCTGCTGAGATGATCTTTATTACTACAACACTAAAGCACGAGAATCAAATAGTAGGCATCAGAAAGTCACACTGATTCAATGTCTCTAAGTTATGGAAGAAGAGTAGGAACACACATTCCTTGTATTTATTCTACAGTGTTAACATCTGTAACTAGAGAATAGAATAGAATAGGAATAGAATAGAGCAGAACAGAACAGATTAGAATAGAACAGAGTAGAACAGAACAGAATATTTCAGTTGGAAGGTAATTACAATGATCATTTAGTCCAACTGCCTGACTGTTTCAGGGCTGAATAAAGCATGTTATTAAGGGCTTTGCCCAAATGCCTCTTAAACACTGTCCTGTTTGGGGCATTGACAACCTCTCTAGGAAGCCTGGTCCAGTGTTTGACCACCCTATTAGTAAAGAAATGCTACCTGATGTCCAGTCTAAAACTCCTCTGGCACAGCTTTGAGCCATTCCCACTGAACATTTCCAACATATCATGACAGCTCAGTTGCTGTGGTTTTGGAGGAAATGTAATGACATCATGTGAAATGCAGCTGCTCCTGATGTGTTTTTATAGACAACTTCTCCATCTTTAATATACTTTTCTCTATTAGAGGACACACATAAATAAGTTATCATGAAATGCAGATAAGAAGCGAGTCTTTCCAGGTCTATAACAAAGATAGTAGAAGTGCTTGGAAGAAAAAATGTAAAGTCAAGATGAATGAAAAACAGTGAAGAAAATGAAAACTTGATAAATTTTATGATTGTGTTCAGCGACAGCAGAAAAATGATGTTGAAAAGTTCAGGTAAAATCCTCATTTGTTTGAGAAAGAAACTGTGCAGATAGGAAGCAGAATAGAATTATCTGTTTATTAAAAATCACTTGTAAGTATTGAACTAGTTGTATGCAAATGGTAGGAACCTGAATACTTGTCTGATCAGAAAAGTCTTGAATCATTTAAAACCATTTTCTATTTATAAGTATTATAACTATCAAAATGACATTTCAAGTGCACCTATCTTCCTATCTATCTTTCATAGACATGAACCATAGCTGTATACAGCAGTGGACTCCAAAACTGAGGAAGTTCCTCCACTGCCTTTCTTTCCCTTTCCTTCCTTTCTCTTTCCTGTGAATGTCCTGTACACTGTTGGAATAATTAGGGCTACTTCATTACTTACCCTAACAATCAGATATTTCCTCTGCTGGGGATGAGATATGCTTTGGTTGTACAGTAAATTCTCCTGGGGGATCTGCTGTTGGAAATGAGTTTTCCTTTGCCGTGAATGCGCTCCTTCCTGAACTCCTCCTCTCCGCTCTGAGGACTGGTTTCATATCCCAGATTCAGTGCTAAGCAGGGATGTGACTAGCCCGAATGTTACATCTCTGGGAGCTGGTGCAATCACTGGTTTGCCCCTGTATTTTCAGTCATTGCAAATTCTTTAGGCCATAGAAAAAGGCAAAAAAGACTGGATTCAGGCCCAGTCTGAGCATCCTCCCTGGTCCCAGGGTGTAAATGCTGGTAAGCTCCTTTTCTCTTATGAGCTTCCCTGAAGAAGTCAGGGGCAAAGCATGGCTTGGTTTAAGGACCACCTTTATCTAAGAGTTAAACAATCTTCAGGCTGTTGAAAGATATAAAAAGACAAACTTGAGTTTAATTTCACTAAAGAAATATGATCTACAAAGGTATTGAGAGAAGCTGAACTGCATAGTATGAACCAGATTGGAAAACATGAAACATCAAGCTAAAAAAAGTAAAACAGAGATTTTGAATAAGCTGGGTTCAGGCTATGTGTCCAATTTTGTTAATGAAGTGCTACAGCAGCATGATTGTACGGTAGGTGCTGTTTGACACAGGATACAGCAAAAGAAAGTTGCAGCTTAAGACAGTACTTAAGAACAGTTGACTAAAACCAAATTCACTAACATTACAGTTACTGCAGAATAAGATTTGTGGGGAAATTTGTGCCTGTTTAGGTGGAGAACATTAAGCAGCTACTGGAAAACTGGACTCTCCAGTATGATGAAAAATACAATATTGCATATGCATCATCCATTGTGTTCTTCATAAAAGTGCATGTATCAAGTTCCCCAGCACACTGAAATGTGTTTGATTCATGTAAATGTAACCAAAGGGTTTGGCACCACATACATGATTTTACAACTAGGCTTTCAAAATACAATTATAAAATAAATTCACTATTATTACATTACAACTGTAAATGGAAAGTGTTTTTCACTTCCAATTTTCTCAAAAGAATAGTAAAACCAAACATCTTTCCAAGTCCAGATAGATCTTTTTATGAATCACTGTTGTTTCAAAGTAATAAAACAACTTTTCATATTTAAAAAAAGTTTCTGTTATGATGTGTATATCTTCTGAAAAATTTAATTTGGCTTTCCTTTCCAGCCTATATATTTAATAATGGCAGTTTATAAAATGTTTATACATGGGTATGTGCACACACAGGCTTTTGCTTCCAACATTTTTTCTGGAAAACACAAAAAACCCCTTGGCCTCCAAGTACATCTGAAACTGCATTACAAATGCATGAAACAAGGAATAGGAAACCAAAGAGCTCGATTTTCAAAGTTCCTTTTCATAATCTAAGTGGAAACAATTTGCCTAACTATTCTCCGTGCTTTAAATTCTATTAATTGTTTTCCACCACATCTTCTCTCTAGTGTGACACAGATTACTGTTAACATGAAACAGTACCAGAAGATGAAAGAAAGAAAAAAAATCAAACTAAACATGCTATGATCTCTACAAATAACTGCATTCGTAAGCAGAGCCACGGTTTATGAACTTACATGGCCAGAAGACTTCTTTTGTACACTCTGTCCATTTTGAGCTACATAATACACTATTAATGGGTTAAATTAACCCTGTGCAGAAGGGCTAGCGCTTGACCAATGCTCCATTTAAATGCCACTTAAGCTCTGACCACCTCTGCCCTTTCCTGTAGCCTTTTGTGCAAGAGTCAATCTAGCTCAAGAGGGAATAGCAAACTCATTACTAGGAGAAACAGAGAGGACAAACTAAGATCTTGAATAAGAATGGACCAAAATCTGACTAAGAAGTTTCAAAGTGATCTTAATAGCTGCTGTGCAGTAAAAGAAATCCTTAATTTGGTGCAGGAGTGACTTTCTTCTGCTTTTATCATGTGAAAAATTAGAAGGGTTTTTTTGTTTTTGTTTTTCAGGCAATGACTGTTTAGTACAAGGAATTTGATATGGTTGTGACATCATATCAATAGAGAAATGAAAACAAGATAGGGGCAGATATCTGTATGTAATGGTCCTTTTAAATATTTTTGACATGCTTTCATGCTTTTTTCCTGGTGATAATTCAAGAGATCTATCAGATAATTACTTAAATATATGAGATGTGCTACCCAACCAAGGAAAAGGTTTGTGCCATCATAGGCTGTGTAAATATTTTTTTTTGAAAAGGAAAGCAAATGGAATGATCACCTAAGTCAAGGTTTTATAAAGTATTGATTAGGATTATGTTTGCTTTGGGAGTAATTTTATTTTAATTCCTTATTTCAGGTTCTATTCCTATTTATATTAGATGATCAGTCAAGAGATGTCATTGAATGGCAGGTGGGAATAAGGTCAAAACTGCAATATACTTACTTCAGCAATTATTGGATATTTCTTTTATGGATTTCCAAATAATGGCATAGAACTTTATTTTCTGATGTTGGTCCTCATAGATCCAGCTGTGTGGTAAATGGAGAATGTGCTGTTCCCAATAGATGCCAAGACTGATCCCATATATCTAATATAATAGCTACTACTTAATATTTTTTTTTTTTTAATTAGACCAGAATTTTAATTTCTAAAAAGATAATATGTTGAGTTTTTTAAGGAGTCTCAGCATTTCATATCCACTGAAAATCCAGGCTTTTATTTTGATGTCCTTTTGTAATTGAAGCCCCCTGAGGGACCTGACTCCTTTCCACTTAGTCCCTGAGTCTACTCAAAAGACCTGACTTTTATGGTTGTTGCATGTCTGCCACATTCCAGAATGCAAAATATTTCATGATGACATTTTATTTGGCAATAAAATATAAACCCTCACTACTCTGGAGCTGTGTAATTTGATGTGAAATGAAAGCAATCATCTTTATCCTTTGACTTCTCAGTCTGTTTTAAAGGAAAAAAAAAAAAAAAAAAAAGGTTTAATAAAACCCAAAGGAAAAAAAAACAATCAATGCAGTATAGGAAAAAGAAAGTAAGGGTCAAATAGATGTATTATTCGAACAAAACCAACTTCAACAGCAGATTCTGAGGTCTGAATTTGGGGTTGTAGTTCAAGTGGTTTCATAATTCCTGCAACGATCTGGTCCATCTATCAGACTACTGCAAACACACAACTGCTAAATGTGTTGACAGCCCAATTAATGTGTTTTGAGATCAGAGATACAGGACATTGTACCTGAGTGTAGCACTAAATGCAGTACCACAATGTGGAATGAGAGGAAAATCTTTGCTTTCACTGGAACCCAGTTTTCACCTCCCAGAAATCTTTGCTTTCACTGGAGCTCAGTCTTCACCTCTAAGACACAAACCTGCATATCTTAGTTCATATATACTAGGTTGACATTTGGATGTAGAAGTTTTCAACCCTGGAAATTATTTAAGTGTTGAATTCTCTGCAATTTCAATACCTTCCGCAGAAATTTTCTAAATGCAACTCCAAACAAAAAGAATCTATACAAAAAGGTTTTTGCAAGTTTAGCAAACCAGGTCTCATGACCTAAACAAATCCCAACAGATAGCCAGCAATGAGAGAGTTTTAGTACTTAATTGACAATAAAAACATAGAAGGCTTTAGATATGTGACTTCCCTGTGTTGTATCTCATTTTTTAATTCTGAAAAAAAAAAAAAAAGTTAATAATACTTAAAAAGCTCTTTTGAAAATTAGTTGAAGTATGTTTAGCAGCATTAAAAACCCTCAACATCCCATGTCACTGTCAAGTGCTATTATTGTTATTGTGTGATGAACAATAGCATCAGCCAGAGATTGGACCACTAAAAATATCCAGGGATAAAGACTTCCAGAAGCTTCAAAAGAAGGAGCCACCAAAGCTTATACTGAAAGGTGACAGTGCTGGTGGTATACCAGGAGAATTTACCAAAGCATCTGTACCTTTCCCAGTTAATGGCTTCACATAGGTTACTCATTAGTCTTTCCTTTGAACAAAAAAAGAAAGGCTTTTTTTCTTCTTTTTCCTGAAAATTCCTCTACAGAAATAAAGCTCATAGATTTTCTTCACAAAAGCACACAAAAGAGTTCTTAAATCTACCCAGACTTTATTTTCACCTGTAATCATTCCAGGAATTTTCCTCACCTTTATATCTGACATGAGTTTGTAATTATTGTCTCTTATACAGCAATTTGTATGACAAGTTCTCCTGTGTTAAAAAATGCTGGATATAAGTTGTAATGATTGACCTAAATTTGGCACAACTTGATAATCAATACAATTCTAAATAATATGACAATGTATTTTTTCTGACTGTAATGACAATGAGGAGGCCAATTAGTAGTATTTATCAATAGTGAGGAGCTTAGAGAAATAGTGCTATTAACTTTGCCATGCAAAAAAACACTTCACAGAGATGTCAAATCAATCCTGAAAGCTGTGGCTGTCACACTTCATAGGAGGTTAATAATGCTTGCCTCAACACTGTGCTGAAATACTCATATTGCTTTCTCTTCTGAAAATAACCAGATTTCTGTTGTCTTTATCTCCTTTATGCAATGCTCCAACATAAGTCACTTTGTTCCCCTTCATATGACTGAAATTTGAATAACATTTCACAAATGCAACAGATTTAATTTTTATCCTTGCATCCCTGCATCTGAAAAAGAGCTGAGGAGACTTTTAATATGATTAGCTTGGGCCTGCAGATCTGCTAGTGCAATGGAGACTTGGTAAATGTGGCCTTCATACAGGCGTGTCTGTTAGTGCACTTAGTACACATGCAAAGGCACATGCGTATGTACTATCAGTTTGCTAATTATATTGCTTGGACTTTTGCCTGCAGTATTGTAAGACTACTAAATGGCACTTGTCACTGGAGGCACCTTCTTAAGTCACATTTGACAGTTTTCATATGACTTTTTACTTTACGCATGTTTTTAGGCGGAGGTGTATAAGGATATCATTTCAGGAGAAAAACAGCTTTGAACTCACAGTGTTGGAGTCCATTTTCTGCACAGAAACACTTTTTTATGCATAATGACAAATTCTGCAATACCATTAAAGAAAGTATTGCTATCTTAGCATAGCAACAACTGGGTTTTGAAAGGCTAAAGGACTCACCAGTCTGTCTATTCAAACCTTCTGACAAATTCCTTTTTCTCCCCCAAATAAATTACAAGAACTGTACCATACCTTGACAGGGATTTTGCATTGTTCAATGCAATTGAGCAATAATTCACCATAGGCATTCCTAATATAAGGGAAATTCTGAAGAGTTAATTATGACATGATTTATAGATAATTCTGAATAGTGAAAAAAATATGCTCTTTTTATTTGGCATATTAAAAAATGGTCAAACTCTGAGAAAAATCCTTCTCATACCTCCTGAATATCCTTGAAAGCTCCTTTTGTCTCCTTCCTGGAAAGCACTCCCAAACAGGCACTAAATTTACAAATTAGTTTAAGGCTTAATCCCATGTGCTGCATGTTGAAATAATCCAATTTCACTGTGTCTAAGTAAAAAGGTAAATGAAATATAGTCTAAAAGAACTTGCTAGATTTTCCTATCTAGATGCATGTAGGGTTTTCTGGTTGTTTTTTTTTTTAATATTATGCCCTTCCTTAAGTGATGATCCAACTGTGCTTGTAGACTGTGAGTACCAGTTAACAAGGAGCTTTAACTAGCAGTTTAATAGGGAGACAGCATTTTCCCTGTATTTAAAGTTTTAGTCACAATGGTTTCTTCCAGAACTATTGTGTAAATATCAAAGTTTAAAAAGAAAAAAAAAATCCCACAGAAAAATTGATTTGGTTTTATGGAAGTGAAACTATTTTTATGACATGGTTTCCTAGCACATACAGAAAAATTCAGAGTAATGGCTTTGTTGTTCTGTATTATGGTCTCTTTTCAGGGTTTGATTGGCAGCAACAGAGTCATATAAATTTCAAGTACTGAGTCAAATTCTGTGCTCTCTACTCAATTCTTTCTGAGACTTTACTTGAAAATATTCTAATAAATAAAGTGTCTGAATATTTATGCTAAGACACTTGGGAAAGAAAGATTTGCTAAAGACACAAAGTTAGTATGCATTATGTCACACTGAATGCCCTTTCTGATTCCTATGGTTCACAAGTACATGCTGTTTGCCTTAGCTGAAATCCCCATTTTGAAGGAAGTTTTGGGATCCCTGCAGACAGCTTGGCTCAGTGGGTCAGCATTGAAAGCTCTTCTTTCAGGGCCACACTGACCCAGTATGTTAGGTCTGCAATGATTCAATGACGAAGTCCATGATGCAGAGCTAAGGATGGGAGGGAAAAAGTGGCATGCGCTTAAAACACATTAGGAGTAGGGAATCTGCAGAAGTGGCTGAAGACACCTCTAGATCACCAAGAGGAATTGTGACATGGTGGGTAATTAAAAAGAGAGTGAAGCAGCTCAGCAGCTGATGAAAGAATTTCATTCAGACACTGTTGTAGACGCCATTGGGGAAATTCTTATTCCAAAGATACTTCTTTAATGGAAACAACAGCATGGTCTTGACAGAGATTGAAGTCTCAGAGGAGGAGGAACTCAGCAACTAGGACAGTGGAATATTCATTTGAGAGGCCTGAGGTAAGGAAAGTGTGAAGTAGCAGACTTAATAAAAAGGAATTTATCCTTAAAACAGTGACTGTGCTTGAAACAGGAAAGTCTCTTCTTTGCTTCCTCCAATTGAAACAGGACCCAGGGACCCAGGGAAAATCCTGAAAATTACACCTTGGCAAGTTTTAGTTTTGCTCAGAGGAATGCCCTGAAAAGCCTAATTAAAGAGTAAGGTAAGTAAGTGTAACCTGATATAGTCATGCCAATCCAGGTCCTGGAAGGAAAAGTGTGACTTATTTATCATGTGGAGTTGTTTGAAACAGTTAATAAAGTTGATAAAGGTGAATATAATAGTTCACTGGGGCATTGGCAAAGATAAACTCTTAAAAAGGTTACAAAAATATTTTAAATGTCCACGGGGACAATTGTGATGAATTAAGTATCTACAAAAAAATTGTCCCAAAATGTTCATCATTGAGTATCTATACAGATGGCACTCTATGCCACAGATTTTTTACATGTTGTGGTGTTTTGGGGTTTTTTTCTCAGGAGAGACACACTAGGTTTCAAAACACTTTGCCTTCTTCATTGAGGTTGGATCCCCATGGTTGTTAGTGAAGTGCTGAGTACGTCAGCAGGGAATATGCTCCCCACAGTTAAAATGGAATGATTGCAGGCTTCTCCTGGGGGAATACTTGCTGACATACATCCACGGTCAGTGATCTCAGCACACTGGGGTGTGCTCTGTCTCTTGGGGTGCCTTGGTTTAGGCCGGGACAGAGCTAGTTTTGTCTTCAGCA
>KL282307.1:0-23615 GCA_000699545.1 Podiceps cristatus
ACTTGCTGAGGGTGCACTCAATCCCAACGTCTAAGTCATTGATGAAAATAATAAACAGCACCAGTCCCACTATGGACCCTTGAGGGACACCACTTGCCACCGGTCTCCATCTGGACACCGAGCCGTTGACCACTACCCTCTGGGTGCGACCATCCAGCCAATTCCTTATCCAGCAAGCAGTCCACCCATCAAATCCATAGCTCTCCAATTTAGAGAGAAGAACATCGTGGGGGACCATGTCAAAGGCTTTGCAGAAGTCCAGATAGATTATCCATTCTCATTTTGAACCCAGGAGAAGTTTTAGCATCTGCAATACCCTGTGTCAAAACCATGCCTTTTTCCTTAAATGGTGCTTAAATCTCCAACTCTTAAGATTCAAAGTGCAGTGCTCAACCCATGCAGCTCAACCCAAGCAGACCCATCTTTATCGCTGCAAACAATCTTAAGGTTTCACCTCCATTCACCCAGTCAAAAGTTGTCCTCATCTACAATCACCACATTCCCCTGATTTCCATTAGAATCATAGAAAGGTCTGGGTTGGAAGGGACCCCAAGGATCATAGAGTTCCAACCCCCCTGCCACAGGCAGGTCCTTCTCTTCCACCAAAGTGCCATCAAGAATGATGCCAACATAGGCCTCAAGAGCAAAACTGTCAGAGAAGAAAATCCTCTTTGCCAAAACAATATTGCTCAGGGTAGGAAGCAAGCTGTCCATCTCCTGTTGTCTCTCTGTGTCAAGCCTCTAGTGTATGATCAAATTGGCATCACCCTCACCACACAGAGAGATGAGTAATAGCATTGTACCTGTATAATTCAGGTAGAGACACAAGTTCATTCTACTTCTAAAACAAAACTGTTCATGTAATTTTTGGTCACCATGTGGTACAGCCATCACAACAGTGACAATAACATGCAAGTGCTATCAAGGCTACCAGTTTGTCTCACCATAACTTTGCAAACAACTTCTGTGACCAATACACATCAAACATTCCTATGAGGGCAGGATTCCAAGACCGGTTTATCAGAACAGCTGTCTACACTAAGCTGTCGTGCCTATGGTTACAAGAATGTGCCATGGCTAATCTAGATCTGGGTGGGATTAACTCCCTACAGCTGCTGGTGCTGAGATTTCTGGCTCTGTTTAATTTGGCAAAGAACCACACAGGAAGCTGAAAGCCTCAGCCACTATAGTGAAGCTTCTGACATTTTTGTCCCTGGACCCCAGAGAACCCAAACACAACTCCTGCCAGAAATCAGTAAACTATTCAATTTACACAAACAGGCACGTAGACTCAGGTTGTAGTTTTGTTACCAATTTAAGCTGCCCAAAGTGCAAGTTGTCTCTGCCCTCGCCACCTCCCTTGGCTGGGTGTTCCCACTCCCTCTTGGGTGCCAACACTGGCGCTTGTTTGGCCATGTGCTGAGCTGGCTCACGGAGCACAAGGACAAACACACACGCACAACCAAAAAAACACACCTACACAAACCCAGAATGCCTTAGCTTTCATACAGATCTGCTCCCTAGCCTGATTCACCTGGTAGCCACATGAAAGCAAATGCCTGCACCAGGGAAGGAGCAGCTTCCAGCAAGGACAGAACTACCTCTACGCTAGGACTGAACTGAATAACCATGAGACAGCAGCGTAGTAGGACTGCACTTGCTTTCTACAGAGCGCAGCGGTGCTGCAGCAAAGGAAGGGAACGGGTCTGCTTGTCTGCAGCACGGCATAGATCATGATCCTGCCATGACTCTAGACAGCCACATATTAAGATTATTTAAATATCTATAAACATCGCCTGTTCAAGATTAAACAAATTAGTTAGTCTGACAGTGCACATTTACTAATTACTTCACCAACCTTTGGATAGTTTATCTAAGCCATTAAGCCTGCCCCAGCTTTCTTAATAGAGAACATACTTTAGTAACGACATGCTGTTCAGATCCTGGCCTAATTTCACAACAACTTCACCACCTGCCACCTTCATCCCTGCTGAGTAGAGAAAAGGACTACCTGACACCCCTTGCTCTCAGCCTCTGGACAAACAGAAAGGTCTATGTAAACCTTGGACATAGAGCACCCTATTCTCCAAAATACCTGATCTTTCCATATGAACACTAAATCAGATTGTCAGGGAGGGATGGGAGACTTACACTGACCGTGCCTGTTCTGTGTTTGGGAAGCTTAGGTTGCTGGGAATGCCTACCTGGTGCGTATCTGCAGCCAATTAGTGGTCAAAGGCACCTCCTGCAGAGCCCATCAAAGCCACCCCACCCCTAACAGGGCTGCTGTGCGGAGATCTGAAGCTCTGCCTTCCTCCTAGAGGGAGGCAGGGATTCCCCGCACTGTACGACATGGTAAAAGATCAAATCCAGGCATTAAACTCAGATATCTCTCTCACGACATCACTAAGGCTGGCAGAAATGTCGATTTGAATCAAAATCAAGTAAAAAGTGAACCAATGAACCTTCTGAGAGGTGCCACAAGCAAAATAGTGTACAGGTTCACTTTAAAAGAAAATAACAACAACGAAAATCTCAGATGCATCTGTATATATGACATTGGCCACATTACCCATCTCACTTGACTTATTCCTACTGGCACGTGGCTACAAATTGCATCCCCTTGTACAGAAATGCCTAAGAGGATTTGCCCCAAGAGAGAGAGCTGACATGACTGCACCAACCTTCCTCCAAGGTTTTTTTCCCAATGGAAGAAAGCTTTAATAATTTGCAGCTAGTGCTCTACAGTACTTTCTCATTAGAGGCTGCAGGGAAAAAAAAAAATGCTAAATCCGTGCATCTGTATCAACTAAGACCAACTACACCTGCTCAGTCCTGCAGAGAAAGCAATCTTGTCCTTTTTCTGCTGATATACTCATTCCTATCACTAGGATCTTTGATCCTATGTCCTCACCAACAAGGGGTCAAGCCTATAGACTTGTATATTCTCAAACATTTAGTGCCTCTAGTATGCCTCCATTCACAGCTTTGATTTCTCAGGCAACTCCCTCACCGGGAAGCTTAACAAAGGAGTGTCTGAGATATGGCCAGAAATGTTTCCCACACAACCCCTTCAAACCTTCCATGATAAAAGTTACATATAACGCCTCTTATTAACTAAGAACTTTTTAGAACCAAAATCAGAGGCAATCTGTAAGATACTGCAAGTGAAGCTGTAGAAGCAGATGTTAGGAATAAACAGAGGTTTAAGAGTCTTTAGATGACACAGCGCCACAATGTCCACAGTTAAATACTGTAAGATACTTTCTTAGGCCTGCCAAGCAGCATTCTTTTTCTCCTTTACCCCCTCCTTTTCATCTAAAGCATCATTCTGCACGTAAAACAATTCTGCACCTCTTTTACAGCCAATGGATTCCACTAAGCAACAATAACGGAAAAAAAAAGTGGAAGAAGAAAGTATAACAAGAGCCACAAGAAGATATAGTAGCAACTCAGACTCACCTTCAAAACTGGCCTTTTCATTTTAGTTAACAAGTTTCATCCTTGTTATAGAAACAGGGACAATTATGTTCTCCAATATTTAAGGAGGGTGGCTGAAATTCATTAGCAACACCTGCATCTGCAAATCATTTTGTAATGCTCTGAATGAAAGATGATAATAAATTGCAATGACATTTATGGAACATTTGCAATTTCATCATTCACGAGAACACAGGGATTCTGGAGGAGCAGCATGATAGAAAATCTTATATGATAGGAAATAATATGGGTAGTTTGCATTTATATAGCTCCCACCACCCGAGAATATTAAAAAAAAAAAAAAAAAAAGACATCAACTGCATCTCTGAACATCTATCATAAGATTCTACGGGCTTCTTACTGATCTCAGATCAGAAAAGGAAGACTCAAAATAGCATGTTTCAGTTCATACAGCAGGGTAAAAGGCAGAAGAAACCAGTCAGGAATTCCTTGCCCTCCCTACCCAATGGCTTCTGAAATGCTGAAGTGCCAACATCAGAAAGAAAAAAAATCTCTAAAACATGATGAAGTGGGTACAGAAATATTTATCAACTTTGCAATCTGGGATAGAGTTTAGCCTTTTAGCAATATACTCTGAACTGAGAGATGAAATAAGTTGCATAGCATGTATGTAATTTATTCCTAAAGCAAATTCTACTGTAACTTTAATTAACATACAAATATAATTTTTCTTATATTCAATAATAAAAGGAAAACTCTATTCTATTTCCTAATGAACTACAGTTAGTTTATTTTGTTTCATCTCTCCAAGAATGGAAGTGTTACTAGCTTATTCCTTAACTTTTTCTTTTAACCTTATTTGTTACAGGAATTTTGGGGAGTAAGAGCAAGTATACATTGTAAAAAAACTTCCTAAACCCATTTGGATTTAGTTGTTTTCAACACAACAGTTTATATTTCAGCATTTGTCTAGCTCCCTTCTAATCCTCCTCAATACTCAGAACATGGTTAGCTGAGGAGCAAAGAAGAAACCGGGTGACTTATGAATAATTATCACTTTTTACAGTACTTCTCTAGGTGCATTTCTACTAGCTAAATTTAATGCAATTCTGAGGACTCTGAACATAAAGAGAAGTATTTATATGGAGCAGCATTGTCTGACTTGGTCGATTTACTGTTGGTAAAAAGAACTCATTAGCTGTCAGACCAGTTGTTGAAAAGACCATAATGCCAACGCACAAAGTTGACATAATGAAAATAAAGGAAAGAATCTGGGCCAAATTCAGAGGCAATCTGTAAGGTAATGTAATTTATACCCACTTATACTCACTAAGATTCCCTTAGAACTTGTTCTACCCAATCTATTGATGCATGAGGGACTCTAAGTTGATGTAATCTATATGCCAAAGAGTCAGAAACTCTGTAAGGCCCCAAAGTCATGGGCACTTAAAGTCATGCTTTCCTACATACTGTTCCCTTCATTAATTTGTCCTGAATCCTCCTTCCTTTTACCGTTTCAGCATGTGATTTATGCCATCGCAAATCCCCGAGACACAGGGTGAGAGGCAGGGTGTAGGTAAGTGAGCACGACTCTAAGGAAATGTAAGTTGATGTAACACAGAACCTAGGGAAGCCAGGTGTCTCTCACACGCACATCTACCCTCCCCATCGCTCAGATGCAATTTGAGATTTGGCTCTGCATATTCTCCGTTACCACTAGCAATTGAATTTGTTATTCAAACAACACAACCAGCCACCGCTCACAGATCCTCATTTTAGGGCCAGGAGGATTATGATGATATAAGTTTGACCTTCTGCATAATAGAAGCCATCAACTAACACCCAGTAACCATTGGATTGAACACAGCAAGTTGAGGATGAATGAGAAAGACACCCAATGTTGATTTAAAGACTTCAAGTGATACAGGAATCTGCTGCATCACTCAGCAATCAGTTCCAGAGGTAAATTATCATTACCTTTCAAAACATGCACCATGTCATCTCTTGAATTTTACTGGCTTCAACTTTCAGCCATTGGCTCTTTGTTCTACTAGGCTGTACCATTTTTTTTCTGCATTTCTTATAGAAAGTATATCAGATTGTATTCTCTTGATTTTGGGTCTAGAAAATGAGACACTGAACTGAAGGCAAACATGGTAATCAAAATAGTTTTAGAATGAGTTGAGCTTGCATTGAAAAATATTTATATATGCTATCCTGATAAAAGCCTTTTCATTTGGAAGAGGAAACAGGACAGCTGGAATCTGGTGACCACAGCTTCCTTCAGTTTCTGAACACTCCAGGATACTATCAGTTGAAGTGTTTACTTTACTCTCTCCACTAGGTTATCTGAACATACTGGAAGGAAGGCTGCAAACAGCTTGGTTGTTAAACCACCACTCTTCAGTCCCTTCCAACGGTCTCTGACAGCTGTTCTGCTATTCCACTCTAAGAGAACACTCCATTGCACACAAAAATGTTGCATGTATTCTAAAAAAAATCAGATTTTGTCACTATCTGCCAATATGCAGAGGTATGTGGTCAGCAGTCTGGTGGCAATGATATACAGTCATATTTTCTGGTTTCCTGTTGAACTACAAAATACTGTGTAATAAAAAAATCTTCACACCTCAAGGGAAATCTCATTTCAAACTCCATTACAACTTGAGGAGTTGCAGGAACGCATGAGAAACACACAAAGGGATGCCCCAGACCAGCATTCTGGTCTTCTACCAACCAGTCAATGGGATTATCCAGAACAGGATGTTTTCCATGTGGTTTGCGTTCTTGTTTCCAATCCCTACAAGAAGATTCATCAGACAATACAATATGCCACTGTTGTTTCTGATTTCAGAGGTCGGCATGCTAATCCGTTCTGCGCAGGAGCGCTTGATGCTGCCTCTCCCAGCCAGAGAGATGCTGAAGCTTTACACTCTTCTATGAATGAAAGGGCTGAAGCATAGACTAGTCCGATCTCTCTTTTGGGCAGAAATCTAACTCTTGGATAGAAACAGCCGGCTCTCAGCAAAGTTAATGTTTCTCTATTGTCTGACAGGATTAGCTGCTGTTCATTTGGGACATCTGCTCCCCAAGAGAGGCACAGGAGCATCAAACGGAGCCATGAGGAAGCATGTCGCTGCAGCAAACCATGAAGAGCAGCCAGCTTCAAACACCAGTTCAGTGCTTCCTATCAGTTAACACCTTTCATCCCGTGGCCTCCTTCACCTCCAGACTTGGCCTCTGTCTACATTTACACCTTCCCAGAATAAAATCCTTGCTTTCCCCACCCACTTGGTAACCATCATTCAGCTAGTTTGTCTATGACTCATCCACTTCAAAACCCTGCTGACTCACAGCCCTCAAAAAAGAAACTCGCTCAAAGAATGTACTGAGATGGCGGGTACGCCATCCATGCCAGTGAGGAATTCATCCAAGTTGACCCGGTCTCTTTACCAGTGAAAGGCAAGAAAGATGCACTTCGCTTGTGAATCGTTATCATTTTAAACCCTAATTAGCTCACAGTTATTTATAACCAAAGTATACTTTGATGGCCTGGTTTCTAAAAATATGATACACCCAGTAGCTCCCACCAAATCTAATGGGTGCTCAATAGTGAAAAATAAGAAGACTACAGAGTCAGCTTTTGAAAGAAGAAAATACAGGCTGACTTCTTGAATGCACTGATAAAAACTGTGACTTCATCATGTGATAATACGTGTTTAACACCTTTGAAGAATATATGAAGTTTAAACAACAGCTGCAGAAAAAAAGTGTATTATAAAAAATAATAGTTGAAGACATTTCAGAAGGAACTGTCACTCCCAAGTTGACCATGTTCCTTCGCCTCCATATATGCTATTGAGAATGAAGTGTTTGCAGGGGAGAGACAACAGGCCCTCCTTGAAGAATAAAAATGAGAGAACCAGGCAAATTTGCCTTTTTATAAACTTATTAGCACACTGGATAAGGTACCTGGGAGGTAGCAGAACCTCTTTCACCGGCAGGGGGGGGTGCCTCTTACCACGAGGTAGGAATTCCTCACGTGTCATTAGAATACAAGCCACTGATAGAGAAATGTCTGGTAGAGATACTGCAAATCCACCTGATTTCACCTCTGAGGAAGGAAGGATGTTCTAGATGTCTTGATGTCTCTTTCAATACCGTATCCCTTCTAACAAAATACTGTAAGTTCATTGGGGAAATAAAAAGAAACTTCTCACTGCAAGATTAGGAATTCCTCACGTGTCATTAGAATACAAGCCACTGATAGAGAAATGTCTGGTAGAGATACTGCAAATCCACCTGATTTCACCTCTGAGGAAGGAAGGATGTTCTAGATGTCTTGATGTCTCTTTCAATACCGTATCCCTTCTAACAAAATACTGTAAGTTCATTGGGGAAATAAAAAGAAACTTCTCACTGCAAGATTATTCTCCCTGCTCTCCCCACTTCTCCTGAAGTCTACCAGAATTTCTTCTTCTCCACAAACTGTCCACTAAATGCACAGTCCAGTTCAAATTCAAATCCATGCCTTAATACTGAGTGGTTTACCTTCAACTCTCTAGCTACCACCAGCACCACTTCTCAGTCAAATGTTACCAGAAACATCTATCTTCATGAGGACGCAATTGGAGACACACGTAAATGTTGGTAGCAGGACAGGCCTATGAGCTTGTTCTAATATCTAGAGCTCACAATCACACGAGATTAAAAAACAAACAAAAAAAAAACCCACCACCACAACAAAATGACAACAGGACCAGAAGATTATCTTCTGAATTAACCATAGGACTCATCACTACAACTTGAATTTCTTCAAAAATTTCGTACTTTTTGCATCCAAGGAAGACACCCACACATATAAACGAATCAAGGTATTTCTCTGACAGACTGGAAAGAAAGATAGAGAAAACAATGTTATTTTTATTTCTCTTTGAAATTATTTGGGAAGAGCTAAGTACCTTGTTTAAACAGATAGATTAACCACACAAGACTAATATTGAAATGGTTCAGAACTGAATATCCAAATCAGTTAGTAAATCCTCTCACTGTAAATCTTGCTAGTTTTAAGAATTTATTCCTATCTACTAATTTAAACATTTACTTGAATTATTTTAATAGATAAAAGACTGCATCTAACAGTTCTCATGAGCCGATACAGAGCTGGTATGCATCACCTGTAAAAATGTAAATATTATTTCAATGTTTTTCAAACAATCTAGATAGCATTGAACAAAAAAGAAAACCTCTGTAACATTAGATATTTGATAACTTGTCCCTTATCTGCTTGATGTGACATTTAGGAAAACAAATTTTTAAAAGTCAGTAATGTATTCCGACTTTAACACTGGCATTTCTTGTACCCTAGAACCTCAGTACAATCATAAAACTGAGAAGAAAAATGAAAAACACTTAATAGCATCTCCCAAAGTAATAATTTTTAAAAACTACTATTATAATGTAAAATTAAATAAGACTAATATCTTATTTGAAAAATCCCACCCAACATATTTTCTCACTCTCTAAAGAAAGATGTGCCAAAGATTGCAGAGTTCACTGGGGACTTCAAAGTTGCTATCAATCTCTATATGGAAAGCATTCAGATACTGCTGTGATGGGCAGCAGTATAAAACCCTAAGAGAGAGAGAAAAATAGATAAAATGCCCTCAGGAACAAGTTTCTTTCCAGGAAAACGTACTAAACCAAGGCTTAAATTGAAACAGTATTATTTTTCTATATAGTGGCAGTTTTTCATCTCTTAACTCTCTATTGTTCGTTATACGCTTACAAAATGAAATTTCTTTCCTAAAGGCCAAATTCTGCCAGTCCTCTTCCCGCTGAGGAATTCCTCACCACGCGTGCAGTGCTGCGGTTTCAGCGGAGCTGCTCGCGAGGCGACGTCCAGCTGCCAGCACACCCGGGCGGCAGGATGGGGCCCAAAGGGAGAGCACCTCACAAGTTATCGGTCCTCCAACATGGGCACCCCATTTGTCAGTAAATCACTTCTACAAACAGCAATGGGAGGAAAATTAATACAACTAAACACATCAGGCCCAGCTTTTTCCTACAGATGACTGCTTTGGATATTCCCACTGTTAATGCTGAGTAAGCAGCAGATACAGCAGCACTCGGCAGTGATGTGAAACAAACCCAGAATTTCAAAACACATGTCTAAGTAAAAGAAGTCAATGATCATCAGTTGTTAACCCCATAACCTCAGCCTATAAACTCAAGAAATACTCAGGACTGCAACCTACACCTAAACCTAGGGAGCCCTGGGGAGCCTGGCCGTTACCTCCCATGCTTTTTAGAAGACTGCGTTCTGCTTTTTTTGTGACTTTTGAGCCTTTCAGGTGTATCTAGGTTAGACACTCAAGCTTTTCCCTGCAATGTAGAAGGAGATAAAAATCGGTACATACACAAACACATATATTGAAAATGTACATCCTTTTGAACTAATGTACCTTTACAAATAATAAATTCCTGCCACTTTATATAACTATGAGAGCAGGTAACAGACCAAAGCAGTGAGTATTTTTCAAAATGCATGTTTCATAAAAATAAACTCTACGTAACTGCTAGAGAAGCTTCTGTCACATTTCCCCTCATCTAAGCAAAGACTTTCCTGACAGCCCTTGCCTCCCAAACATTACAAGATTTTTAAAAATTAAAGAGATATAAGGGAAGAAATTATGTCCTTCCTCATTATCCAAACTAAGTTGCCAAAGGCAAATGAACAATAGAGTTATTTAAATCACTAACATTATGCTGCTAATAATATGAAGTGTTACCTGTTTAGAGAAACAGAGGTATTTACTTTTGGAAATATATTCTATCACTACCATTAAAAAAAAAAAAAAAAAAAGAACCTCCCTTTGTCTCCCAACCCCCTTCTTTTCCCCTAAGAAAAATACAGTACAAGTGAGAGAAGATTTCCCTGTCAGCTTGTAACTGCCATTTAAAAAAAAAAAAAAAAAAAAAAAAGAAAGTAACATTTAAGCCCTAAGGAGCTCTTGGTCTTCAAAAGTGCAAAGTACATACGGTTCTAGTTGAAGTTAATAGGAGCTGCAGGTGACCAGTACTTCTGACTCTGAGGCCCCAAGCTACTGTACAAAGCACTGTCCCTTTGAAATTTCACCCTAACACTTATCAGCAGCCAACTTGCTGAAGTGCAAGACACATGCATCCCTTTCCCCCACAGTATTTACTTTTTAAAAGCACCGAGCAGTTGTGGGAAACATGGCTCTCCTGCAGCATTACAGCCCTAGAGAAATGGGAAGCAAGTATGAAAAAATACCAACTTCAACCCTCACCGAGCGCGAGCCCTCAGCCATTGCACACCATGATATTTCTAGAGCTCTCATCTGCTGGGAATAGACTTGCTGTCTCACACTGACCTCGTCCGCTTTGCTCTTTTGTCCAGTTCCATTTCGTTCTCCGTGAAGCCAGCCAGCAGCATCAGCTAAGACTTTATTTTTAAAGTGCCAGCATACCGACACAGGCACCTCCAGAGAACCACACCGTGGCTGCCTTCCCTTTGCTGGCAACACCCAAACTCTGCCAGACAAACAACGCATGGGAGACTGGCCACCAGACAGCAAAGATGGAGAAATGAAAGCCCAGGGAAACCTAAAGGTAGTTGTGAACGGAATGTGTGCAACCACAATCCTAAATATTACAAAAGAAAATGAAAAAAAAAAAAAAACACATAGCAATGCATGATCTGGGAAGGGTGACTCATTGCCAAGGTGATGGAGTAGCCTTGGGTGAACGATGGACACGAGTTACCATCTACCATCCGGGCCCCGGCACTGCTCTGCAAGGCAACCTCCCACCAGGCTCTTCACTCCTCTCCGCTTCTGTTCCTGCCCACCTTTGTGAGCCTGCCTTATTTACATTGCTCATAAACTCTCGCAGGCAGGGACTATCTCTTACCCAGGTTTTGTATGCAGCTCAGCACACCAGAACTGCACAGTCAGAGGCAGTCTGCAAACAGTAAAACACCATCAAGAAATCAAAGAGGGGAAGAGGAAGACTGGCTCAGGAAATACAATCGCAATATCTATATTTAAAAAAAGAAAGAAAGAAAAAAAGTTGTGATGATCGAATGGCAGCACAAGCACCGTGACATATACAATAAGCATTAGGTGAAAAGCAAAAGGAGAACCAGAAGAGCTTGAGGGATGGAATCCAAAACCAACAGAAAATGGTAAAGAGGCAGATTTGCTAAATCACAAAAGATGGACAAATTAGAGAGTAAAAATAAGAATACTGGCTTTTCTTCCATTCATTTTGTGCAAGTGGCACCCACACCTCATGCCTCAGCCTTTTTCAAGGTCTGTCCTCGTCACCTAAGCATCGGATCGCCCCTTTGCCACGCGGGCTGGTTAAAAAGAAGTCACAAACTTACCTGACAGTCTCTCCTGAGAGCAAATGAAAATGTAGGAAAGAGGAGGAAGGAAATAAAATTCACATATCTCTACCCCAGAATAGCTGACTAGCACAGAAAGGAAGTCACCCACTGAAGGTTAAGAAATAATAAACAACTAATAATTTACTCCCTTGCTAAAAGACCAGGAGAGATGAAGCATAAATGCCATCTACTTCATTGGCTGTTGTTGGAGCATGGCAGTCATACTTCATTCCTCAACACAGATTGTAAAATCACAATCTACATCTTTGTGGCCATTGGCACAGTTCCTTGTTCTGCTTTAAAAACACCAGTAATCCACCCTTGTTTACAGTGTTTTCACATATTTAAAATAAACCCTCGGGACACAAGAAGTTATCAGCATCAGGAATATCATCCATTTCTCCCCATCCACAATGTACCTTTGAGTCAGACAAGCTGTAATTTTTAAAAACACAACTACTTCCAATACAACAGTAAAGGAAGCACATATGATAATGTTACAAGCCAAGATGAGGGGAATAAAAAAAGTAACAACAACGAAAAGTCTAAAATAAATCCTGGTGAGACACACAACATTGGGCATGAGAAAAGTAAAGCCAGTTGGCTCTGATGAATCTGTATCTATCAACTACTATTTAGCTAACACCAACCCCTAAATAACTTATTTGCTATTCCCTTGCTAACTAACAGGGTGTTACAGATTGAAAAAATTATGCTGAAGGACTCAAACACAGATCAGTCCTTACATGATGCTGATCAAATCACGATCATCGTTACAAACACCCTTCCCATCAATGCTAGACAGGAGGCTCAGTAAGGGCCAACGAGGCTGGGGGGTGGTGCCCAGGCACTGTTTGAAAGAATTTTTCCTCTGTTAGTTGGAAGGATGAAGTAGCCCTTGGCATCCTTATCCAGTTTTTAAATGTCTTTTGGAAAGATCTGGGCCAAGAACTGCTACAACAGTGCAAGCTGGACCCTGATCTGCCCCTCATATTGCGGATCACACACCACAAACATCCTTTTCACCTGGGCACTTCAGCAGGCCTGCAGACCTTCTCCAGAGCTGAAACAACAGAGAATTCCTCTCCTCCAGAAAGCGCGTCCTTTTATCCTGCTCCATCTCTCCTCCTCCCTAACAGAAAGGCTCAAGGGCTGGAAAGCATGACATTGAACCAGCTAGGCTGGCTCAGACGCTCACTTCAGGTAAGTAATTTTTAGAAGTGCTCTGTAAACTCTGAATAACCCATCCGGGAGTCGCAGTGGGTCTGGCTTCAAATGTTTTCAAGATCTCCGACTGTTGGAGTTGTGGGCACTCAGCACTTCTGGATAACCAGAGATTGACGTGCCACCTTCTGTAAACGTCTTCCCTCTGTTTTCCCAGCTTTGGCTCCGCTCTTATACCACTCATGCACCTCATGTGCTCATAAAGCAGCAACAATATTCCCCACCTCCAGGTTCTGCCCAAAAAGAGAAGGTGTGGATGCTACACAAGTCTATCCCCAAACTCTCAGTAATCCAGCACATGCTTCTGGAGGCTGAGGCCATTATTTGCATGCAGCTGTTACATGAGCAAATAAGGTGTTTAAGGCACCTCTCAGAATGGGCTCTAAAGACTAGTTAATGTTTATACAGCCCTCTGAAAATTGAAATGACTGCTACAAGCTAAGTGTTACCATCATCAGGGATCCATTTAGGCAAAAGCAGGACAGAAAGTGAAAGAAACAAAACTTATTTCTTCTGTCCGGCACAATTATTGACAGACTTATGTATGCTAAAAACACCCAACAACCCATCTAAAGGGGTAAATTAAAATTTATGCTATTAATTTTAGACAATATTATGCTGAAAGCTTTCCAAACTGCAGGAAATTGCACATTGCGCAGGGACAACTGTATACAATTACAGTGATTTTGTAAAATGGCAGAGATACGAAGCAGAAACTGAGTGGCCAGCGAGCCTTCTAAATCACACAGATAACAAGTGTGTCCTGGCAGACCAGTAGTCTACAGCTTTCTCACGGCTGTTTCTAGAGACAGGAATTATAGCAGTGACCTCAAAATTCAGGATGACTCAGTGCACTGCACACCTGTATCTGCGAGGCAACGACAGCCAGGTGGGACCAGCGTGTACCACCACTGCCTTCCAGGAGTCGTCATACATCGCCCAGATTTACTACGTTCCCACCTCACACCACCAGCCTGCACCCTGGTAGTAAGAGCACCACTGAAAAGGACACTTTTACTGGGAATATTTGGATCAACCCCTGTGTTTCTTTAGGATGCAAAAGCTCCAGAGACATACAAAGAGCACAAACACGAAATCCAGCGAGTACGATGCTCTCCCAGGCAGAAAGCTCCCAGCTGCTTTGCTAAAGGCCACAGCAATACATCTGCTTTATGCTTGTTTTCACGAAGGATTGTTTAACAGTACTCAGTGCAGGTCTACCTTGACACAGTAAACGTCGTCTTAATACAGCCAAGGTAAAGCATTCAGCTTACCAAGTCCTACTGCACGCTTTGTCAAACATCTGAAGGACTGCAGTGCCTCTGACTTTTTTTTCTGATGTCTTTCAGGTATAGAGTGGTATTAAAGGTAGTTTTTGTGAATGCAAAACCAGGTAGGGACTTGTATAACAGCTACGGGTCCTATTCTTTACCTTATTCATTGTACCGTTCACAGCTCTTTTCATCACCAGTCTCCCTTCCGCTAAACAATTTCAGAAGTGTCATTCGCACATGAAACGAGTATATATTATACCATTCAGTTACATATGGTAGATTATTGGTTTGTGTGTATCAGCTAAGCAGAACATCGACAGCTGTGTAGACACATCTCAGCTGATACTAATAGAAGTTTTGCCAGCAGTTTTGTTCTTGAAGTAAATACACTGAAAAACTTAGCTCTAATTAGGCTGAAAGGCAGATACGATTTTCTGGAATGAACACTAAACGATTGCTGCTGATAACACCGATATTTGCAAAATATCTTGTCTGGTTTGTCTTAAAAAAGATAATATTTTCAAGATTAAATATTCTGACTTAGAGTGATACGTCCCTGCTGTTTGTGTGTTCATAAAAATCTGAATTTTGTATTTTAAGCTGTGTGCTATGCTTCATTAATATGAAATCACCATCCTGCATCACATATTAGCCGAGCTCCAAGTGACCTAATTCATTTTTAATATTTCATAGTTTGTTAAAAGCTGAAACGAGAGATCACTAACACAGCTCTGACACCCCCTGTCATGAATCAAAAGATCTAGGGAAAAGGTCATGTACTTACTAACTGGCATCAAACCAAATTCATCACTATAAAATGAGAGAACAGAAACGAAGACTGCATTTCCCATTATGCTTCTCCCTTCCTAAGAGCATCCATCAACTTGCACGATACCAACAAGCAGAATTTATTTATCTACATGTCCCCCAATAAAAGGTCAGAGAGATGTGAGAAAGAGAAGAAATAAGCATTGCAGCCTTTGTCTAAGCAAGAAGTAGTTCCTTCCCTTTAAAGCAAGCTCAGCAACAGTCTTTGAAGACCAAAAGGAGAAACAATTCCCAACCACATAAAGAAACTAACAAGTCCCTTATATGGCTAGGAATTGCAGTGCCATTTTTTTTTCCACAGCCGGAAAAATTAGAACAAGAGGGAAAAATAGAGCAAACTTTAAACAGGCAGTTCTCCGAGCACCAGGGGATTCACACAAGCACACCATTCCAGCTTTAAGAACTGCCAAATACTTTCGTCTTTAAAGGGAAGGAGGACATTACACCAGGTGAGTCCCTGAAATCGAGATTTTAACTCTCCTGTTGTAACTATGGATACCTAGCTTTAAAAACCTTTTGTGACGCAGCGGTACACCAGGCTCCCTTATCTCCTCCTCCGGCGAAACGTCGCCCTGTGAAGTCCTCAAGTCTCCCTTTATCTCGGAGGTCACCGACGCACCACCTCAAGGTTTTGCCAGCTCCGGCACTGCGCATCCAAACCAGCCCTGTGCCCTATCTACAGCATCTTCAGCCTGCCTCTCGCCCTCCGGCAACCCTGGGGCGAAGGTTGCCAGCTTCTCACCCAGGAAGGCAACCAGATCCCATCGCCTGTTGTTTGAAATAACCAGAGAGCTTCTTGCAAGCAAGTCAAATGGGGCTCGACGGCTGATCCAGCCCTGCTGCCTCCCGTCGGCGCAAGGCCCTGCACGGAAAGGTCAGGCTCCCGCGCAGCATCGATACTGAACTTTGAATGGCTCAGCCCGGCTGGTCTCTAAATATAGCTGGGCAGAGGAAGGGCTGTGAAAGGGGGTGGGGAAGGGAGCAGGACAGAAGCCAAACGAGCAATCAGTTAAATAAAACAACATCACGCCGGTCCACCCGTAAGACTCTCCCTCTCCTCTCTGCCATGCTCTGCAGCAGAGTACTTAAGTGCAGCTTCAGGACTTAGTCTATTAATACAAACTCACAGAATAAGAACAAACTGCTGCTTGATTTATACTTGGGAAGGGGGGGGGGGATACAAATCTGTTCAACAACTCTTCTTCTTGAATAAATCTGAATCCCACAGGAGTGACATCACTTCCACTACGTGACAGCCCATAAATCATCATCAACCACATGGTACCATCCATAAAACGAGAGTCATGGAGACACCAATGAGGAACAAAATATCAGAGCGCTTTATATCATAAACATGCGATCTTGTGCATCTTCGGGCTTCTACTATCCTCTCTGTAAGTCAGGTGGTTTATTTCATTCATTTGCATCTCAACGAAGTCAATACAATTAACAGAGGAACCCTTACAGAAAATCTGTCCAAACAATTTAATCTGCATAAATTTACCACAAATGCAACACTTAAAAATGTAAATATTTAAAATAAATGACCACATCTGATACTGAAGTTGACTTTACAACAAATAAGCAGAGAGAGAATTTATTCCCACCATGGCTGCAAGCAAACAAGCATAGAAACAAACAAGGAAGACAAGAAGAAAGAAAAGGGGGGAAAAAAAAAAGAAGTCTTTGCATCCAAAAGTAGAAAAAATAATCTTTTTCTCTTATTTGACAGTGTCAGGCCTGAAAAGCCTTTCAGCTAATAAAAACTTCTAGGAAAAGAGATTAGACTTTGCTGTAAACCAACAAAATCAAAAAGACAGTGCGGCCAAGGAATTCAACAGAAGCCTCCAATCTGCAACTACAGATAGACAAGCAACCTTTGCTTCACTTCTGCATTTAGAAACACTGTATCCTCAGAAGAGACCTACACAGAAAACTGACTTCTTCCAAATTTCAAAGAGGCTACACAGTAATTTTATTTTAAGAAATATATAAATAAAAGCAAAACCAGCTTTCTGCTCTATCCTTTACTTTTTGTGGATTAACCACGCTTACTCTCTCACAGAAATTGCTAATCTTCATTACAGGCACTAGGCTCCATGCAAGACATCTCCTATGGCAATTAGGCTTCCACTATGTATAAATCGTATCTCAACTGTGGCAGAGAAACAGACAGAAAGACAGAGCATCTGGGTTTTGCTGCTCATTCTCTAAAATTATAAATCAGAATAAATAATGTTAAATAGAAATTACATCCATAGAAAACCCAAAACGCTGTTAAATATCAGACAAGGTATGTCTTCACCCACTTGTACAACGTAGAATCGATTTGATAGACAGTTCTTGCTTCTTTTGTAATCTGCATTTTTTTTTTTTTTAAACCTGCGTATTGTTCATCTGTCCTGGTTTTGCCACGGAGAACAGAATGTGCTTTGTGGGCCTGATTCTGCTTCACTGAAGACAACTGAAGCTCTTTCATTTATTTTTTCCAAGGGAATCAGAACACATCCCTCTCACTATAACTTCTATCCAATAATATTATTGTTAATCAGCTACTTAAAATATCTGTATGTCATTCTGCACCAGTAGACACCGTATCCTGCACATTTAGAGTAGCTCTCTGTGTAAAAGTGTTTACTTCTAAGCTTCCTTCCATCACTCAATCTTGCCCATACAAGCGGGAAAGCAGTTGCGAAACATCACTACACAAACACTCACACTATAGGCTGTGACAATATCTAAGCAAATCACTGTTCTCCGTCTCCCTTCTCTGCCCATCTGCAGTCTTTGGTATGGAACAACTATATCATAAAAGCTCTTATTCACACATGCTTTTGATATTACACTATTTAATCACATACAGCTGTAACTGATGAGACTGTTACAAAACACAATTTTAATGCAGTACTGGAAGCAAGTTCTGGAGACACATCAACCATTTTCGTCTACATAAAATTTCTAACATTAAAAGAGTTTTCTTCAAGAAAAACCAAACAGAAAAAAAAAAAAATAATAAAAACAGCCCACTCTTTCTCAAATCTGCTTCTCTTCCTGGACACTCCGGAATGGGCTTGTTTGCAAGTGAACTCAAAGTCCCTGCCTGGAGTACAGATAGCAACAAAGCCACTTCCCCCACACCAAAAAAAAAAAATAATAATTAAAAAACCCTGCTTGCAATTATATGCAAAGGGAACACTATCCAGGCCACTTACAGCAAGACCTGAAATGAACTCAGGCATTCTACTTGGAACACATCTTTTCTTATCTGTTTTTTAATTCACGGAAATTTAAGAACTGATAGTCTGATGATTTTTACCAAGATATTTGACTTAAAGTGCAAACATACCATCATGCTTATTTTGAAAGTCCCCTATGCATTAAAAAAACAAACTAGTCCAGTTCTGAAGCACTGTACTTTACTTTTGAAGGTGCACCTTGTATAAGGCATTCTAAATTATAACTTAACACTCAGCATTTGCCACATCAAGATCAATGTAGGCTAATCTGGCAAACACTTGTAACTTCCAACTTTTGCTATGGAAGTAAACTATATGCTTGCAAAATAAATCTCTGTAGCATACAGTAATACACAAATGATCAAAAGAGTAAAAATTTGAACTTTTTTTCCCTGCAGTTTTGTTTTGTTTGGGTTTTGGGGGGGGTCTTTGTTTTTAATTTAAACGGACTCGCATTGAGACAATACACGAAAGGAAGATCAACTAAGAGATTCACCATTATTTTAATAGATATCATGGTGTCCCTTACAGCAGCAAAAGTATTTTTATCCAGGCATGTAAGGATAAATGGCAAACAGAAATGGAAAACAAACGAGTTCAAATATCTCTGCATTTTTCAGAGGAACGTAACTTTTATCTTCCTTATTGTTTAAAGCAACTGGCAGAATATTAGAGTTAGATATTAATATTACTGTCAAAATTACAGCCAAGCTTAAATATTTTTAAATGGCATTTAAACGAGTTCGGTTTTCTTTCAGGCTGCTCTTGGAGGCATTTATACCAGGCTGCGACGTACTGAATCAAACAGGGGCTAAGTGCAAACAAACTTCATTCCTAGAAATGCATTTCTCTATTTGCGAGTGTTTGCCTTTACTTTGGCACAATCACATGGGCTCCAGCTAGACTTTTGAGCTCTGGCAGCGATCCAAGCTGCAGATGGTTGGAAATGCAGCCTGAAATCAGTGTGTGGTTGATGAATTACTCCTTACACCTGACCCCTGCTTCACACCAGGCACCAAACACAATCTGAACACTACCAGCCAGAGAAGCCCTGTCAGGCATCTCCGTATCTGGAACACTTTCTTCAAGGCCTTCTGTATGGCCAGATGGCCAAAAGTGGGGAATGCGGTAAACTCTCTAAACAGAAACGTGAGGGACACAAGAGCACAGGATTGGTAGGCATAAGGTGAAGAAAGGCAAGAGCTTTGCACCGATTCCAAAAATACGCTTTCTAAAAGAGGCTGACGGAGCAAGGAGGAGGCATGCTCGTGGCACGCAAGTGAGAGAAGTCCCTAATTCCTTCATGCCAAAGGATGCCTTAAAAATGGCAAAAAGGAAACACAACAAAATACATATACACACAAAAATGTGTACCCGTAAAATTACTTTCTCGAGCTTAAACTCTTCTGAGTACACCTGCTTGAACTTCCCAATTGTTTTTAACTCAGCTGGGGCAGGTATCTGTCACTTCATGGACAAGCTCATTAAGCCACCCTAGCCTGCGGGCCAGGCCAGTCCTGCACACTTTTCACATCCACAGAGACAGGATTTTATTCACGTAGGTGTTGGGAAGTTACACTTCTTCCTTTTGCAAGTGTTCACGTGCACCAGGCATACAGAGATGAAAAGGTACTGCGGGTACAGTAAATGCCACCTCTCTGTTCAGGGTATTTCATTCAGCCTTCTGACTTCCCCCCTTTTTCATATCATTACATGATATTTCATGGTGCTTAGTTTTCTTTTGCTCTGTGCAAAATGGCAAGGAGAAAAAAAATTGCTTTGGTAAGCAAGAAACTAAAGAAAGAAATTCAGACCACAATGCAAGACTTGGCACCATTATCATTTAATGTCTGATAATTTACAACATACTCCTGTAAACCAGTTGTTTGAGTAGTTATGCCATCAGCAAGGATGCAACTAAGGAAATTCACTTAACATCTCAAAATAAAACACTACTATAGATTCTCATCAGATATACATAAGCTGAACCATCTCTGTGCACTATTCTTTGCAGCAAGAAGACAAGACTATCCTTCACTTCCAACAGTAACCAAAAGTGTTTATTCTGAAATAAACTCCTAGGACAACTGGACTCTGCTCTCAGGATCTGCCTAAAGAAGTTCCAACACTGTACTTCTAAACTGCAGTTGTCAGACAGCCTCATGCCAAAACGAGAAAAATAAGCTTATGTCTTTCCTCAAACTCAATGCCTGTCCTTAAAAGACATATTACATTCCTTGCAATTGTCCTTTAAACATTGACCTTACCCCTCCTCCCCCCTTTTAATTTTTGGATGACAGCAAGTTTGTCCAAACCTGCAATTAAAGTTTTAGCTTCAGTGGTGGTATCTGATAATGAAGGAGCACAAGCAAATTGAATAATAAGAGCATGTGCTTCGTGTTCCACAAAAGGCCACAAAACACTAAAAACATAAAGCAATCGGACAAACACATGGAATCCATTTTTCCTATTTATAATCCCATTACCCATATAGCTATTCATTTACATCACTCCTGCACAACGTGCTAGCTCTGTCAGAAGACACTAACACAGAGTGTCGACTGAGATCTTGCGCAGCTCTGTGCTCCCCCATGAGAACGACGTGAGGTACAGTAACACAGTACTTCTCACAGAAGAACTGAGACAACTTCACCAAATAAGCAAAGCAAAAGCAGCACTTCACCCAAATACGCTGGGGAACACAAATTTCCAAACTTCGCCCCTTCAACGCGCTGCCACTCCGCATTGCACAAGCTGTACGCAAATGCCATAAGAAAGCCTAGAACTTCTTTCTTAATTACAGATGAATACACACATACACACACACACACACAGCGTGCATGACTATGAGAATAAAAACACATTCTTTCTCTGGAGTTGAATCCTATCATGCTTGGTACAGAGAGCAGTTTCAGGAAAATGCAAAGCTGGAGTGCACAAGACGGCTGGAATCATACGGGAGTTTATTAATATGCATTGCTCCAATAGGCATGATAAAAGATACAGCTCTCCACCACAACGTTATTTGATTACCCGACTATTAGCTTTAGACATACAATGGATCTAACTGCTTTAAAATGTCCCAGAAGCTGATGGCTAGCTTTAAGGTAACAAAATCCAGATGCTGCCTGTCTGCACTACTCTAAACTCTTAAGGACTATAGAAGTGAAATAGTTGTACGCCTCTGTATATATATGCGTGTGATATGTGTTTATTATTTAGGCTTTATACATGCACTTAACTGTGGAGCAAGGAAAAAAAGGAAAATTAATGCCATATAAAACATATCACCAATTTAAAATTTTACCTGTCCTTACAGTAATAGTGCATTTGTGCAAAGACAGACACACATGACTTTTCACGGGGTTGATAATTTTATATACTGACTATAAAAGTGCATTTAATTTATTTTTTAAAGCATTGGGTTAAAAAAAAAAGCCACAGTATGGAACAGCTATTGTTACTATTTTAAGCTGAAATACAAGGTTAATTTCCTCAAAACCCCTATTTTATGAAGTTAAAAAAAAAAAAAAAAGAGCAAAAAAGGGGGGGGAAAGACTGGCAAAATGTAAGCTACGTGAGTAAAAGGCATGGAATGTCCAATATTTCTCCTCCAATACTCGAGGCTATTGTTCTTTCAGAAAAACACCATCAATTGTTTCATGTCCTTGGCTTGCCAGGTTTTGAGGAATAGCATCAGTCTGCGTCCCCCAATCCCCCAAACAGTTAAAGCTATAGGCAATATTGCAGTCAAGCTAGTGACGGGCTGCTGCTGCAACAGCAACAATACACACTAAATGGTCACAAAGGTAAAATGTAATTTGGATCGACCTTGAAAGGAAGAAGAAGAAAAAAAAAAAAAAAAGCTGATAAAAATCACTCCAAAATACAAAATTAAAAAAGGATAAATTTTAAACCAAAAGAAATCTGCACGGTACAGTGAAAAAGAAATAGCAGAGCAAAGAACCAAGTGGTAACCCTGCCATGAATTACAAGGCTGTAATCATATTGAGTGGTTCTGGTGTCATCGCAACTCCAACCAGCCTGAATTGCAGTTTTGACAATTAGTTAATTTATATAATGCAGCAGTCAGGCTATAAACATTAACGGGAAAGTAATTTTATTAACGAGGAAATATAACGTATCCTTTCAGAACTGCAGCCAGTTCAATGTGCTCCAAACCAAAAGTCTGGAGAAGTCAGCCTCCCCCGTGGCACTTCACCACACAGACGCACACGTCAAATGTCCCATGTGTTAAATGTGCCACAGAAGCGCGATGTGCATACGCTTATGCAGTGCCACATGCGCGTCTGTGCACCCTGCCTATTTTCCCCCCCCGCAAAGGATGTCAGTTTATTGACTGAAACTGTTAATCTGTGGCTGTGAGGTCACACTTCAGGACAGTATTTTTTTAAATTTTTTTTTTTTTTTAAATACAGTGTCCTAACAGGGTTTGCAAACTTTTGTTTTCGGGCTTTCTTTTGTTACTGTCCCATGGTCACACAGGAAATCTTTTCAGAGAGCAGACTATTCTACAATGGAATTAGAAAAATAAAGCTTTAATTAACTAACTCATGGCCAGGTAGCGTCGACTTCACTCAGCCTCTTCAGGAGATGCAGGCCTGCTTTCCAGTCTGCTAGCATTTTAAAAATTATTAAGAATAAAAAAAAATAAAAATAATCCATGCTTGGATACGCTCTCAAAAAGTAGCTACCCAGTATTTCTAGACCTTTTGAATGCAACAGAGTGCAGCCGTATCATCCTCGATATTTAATGAAATATTAAAAGCAGTGCAATGCACTGAAACAAACTCCACCAGATTTACAGTCGGTTAGCTCCTCTCTCTCCTCCGAGCTCCACAGCATCTCCTCCTCAGTTGATTAAAAGTTTGAGCTGCCTCAGACAGCTTTTCTAACAGCAAAATGCTTTTAAGCTCCGATTAAACTGCAGAGCTCACTGGAAGAGGCACTGAAACAGTGTCTCGTGCCTAATGCTGTCCAGAGCAATCTTTATCCTATGCCATAATAAACACTACCTGCCCGCTGTTACGATAGCGTTAACCGCACCGGTGTCCCCAAACAATAAAAGGAATTATCCGATGCCAGCAGCCTTTGGGTGAAAAATAAAAAAAAAAAGAAAGATTAAAAAAAAAAAAAAAAAAAAAAAAAAAAAAAGAAAGGGGAGGGCAGAAAGAAACC
>KL282308.1:8342-20276 GCA_000699545.1 Podiceps cristatus
CCCAAAAAGGGGATGTTTTTTTTTTTTTTTTTTTTTTTTTTTTTTTTTAAAACTTACAGCTATATACATTTATTGTTTGATTCACTTAATTCCTTAAGTTGCCTATGCAAACATGTCGTGGTTTAACCCCAAACGGTAACCGGACCATGCAGCCGCTCGCTCACCCCTCCTCTCCCCGGTGGGGTGAGGAGGAGAAGTGGAGAGAGAGCAAGAGCTCACGGGTTGAGATAAAAACACTCTACAGAGCCAGCAAAGGAAAAGATAAAAATATATTATTAATACTACTACTACCACTACTAATAATAATAATAGAAAAGGATAACAGAATATACAAAATGAACAATGCACAATTTCTCACCACCCGAGGACCGACACAGCTCGTCCCGAGCAGCAGGCAGGGAGCAGGGATATTACCCGGCAGCTCTCCCGGAGAGCGCGAGGGAACAGACAGACGAACACACAGGCCCAAATGAAATAAAACAACAATAAGATAACAAGAAAGGAACGTGAACAGAAAACGAACCGAACAAGGAACCCGAACCCTAAGGAAAGGGCAAGGGTAACAAGGCAAAAGACAAGGGCAAACAGGGCATGCAAAAAGGGCTTGCAAAAAGAAGAAGGGCCTGCAAAAAGAAGAACCTGAGGGGCAACGGCTGACCCTCACTTATACTGGGCATGACGTCTATGGTATGGAATACTCTCTTTGGCCAGTTTAGATCAACTCTTCGGCTGTACCCTCCCAAGTGTCTGGACCTGCTCGTTAGCAAAACTTGGGAAACTGCAAGATGTCCTTGGTCGTTCAGCAGCAGTGAACACCAGCAGCGTGCTATCACCTTGTTTCACATACCAACTCCAAAACACAGGAGCTGCTGCAGACAAAAACTAGCTCTGTCCTGGCTAAAACCAGGACAAAACGTGACATATCTTCTACAATATTCAACTTATTCTTACTTAGACAGTTTAGTATCCGCTATACCTATGTATTGCTTTTAGGTGCTTGCAATATGGTTTTTTACCCCTGCAAGGACTTGTGGTAGTTTTCATATAGATGTTATTAAAGGCCCTTCAAAGAGGAAGAAGCCCAAGGTAGTTGTGATGTGTTCATAACATCAGGACAAGCAAACAAATGGAAAAAATATAAAACCATGGGTGTTGTTTTTGTTGCTGTCTCTTATTTTTTTGGTTTTTTTTTGGGGGGGGGGGGTTTTGGAAGTGAAGAAAAGGAAGATGAAGATTTTCACGTGGTAGTTAGTAAGCTGTTTGACAGGAGATGCAATATGGTGTTTGAGTTATATTTAGTCTGTATCATTATTGATGCTATACATCATCAAAGCATGTGATTTCATGCAAAAGAAGCTTACTCGGGACAGGAAGCAGAAGGTGGAGATTGTTTCCTGAAATGATATCTGCATTCCTTATGCTTACTTTCTCTCTTTCTTCAATAAGTAAATAGCATGATTCCAGACAGCAAAATGAATGAGTGAAAAGAGGAGACAGATGGTAAAGCGTTTTTAGTACTAATGATAGAAGCTTCTAGAAAATGACACTTGCAGCGTGAATCACAAATTTCTTACATATATTAGATTTATTTTAGGGGAAAATAAAGAAACCCTAGATTTCATAAAGGAGTTTAAATCTAAATAATTATTATGTGGAATTTAATTTATGAGACAAGTAGATAAATCCTTCAGTTCTTTACAATCCCATATATTTATAGTATCTACTCCGAGAAGCTACGACTGATTTCGGTGGGGATTATGTGCTTTTGCGGAAGTTAAGTACATAATCAGCTTTGAGGATGTGGGCTTCAGGACTCCATGCTGTATAAACATTACCAATGTAAACATTGTTTATGAAAGTATTGCATATACTTTCTATTATATGTGATGTGGAGGTCTGAAGAAATCACTACTCAGTCTGAGAAACAGTGATATCTCATGGCTTAATAACCTAGTGATATCTCTTGAACTAATGAGAATCCACCTGAGCAGGACAATTTAAAACCTTTTCCAACCTAATAAATATTAAAAACACCATTACTGTTTTTACTTTTTTGCACCAAATATTAGTGGGGATAGGTGTCATTTATTCACATTTTAGTTGTATGCCTGTTTAACTTAACATTCTGCTTACCATATTTAGTCCCAGAAGCAAGCACAGAGGTTTTTGTCAAATCTCATTATCACAAAGAAAATATATGATGTTTATTTTTATTACATATCATATATATACAGAGAGAGAGATACCACAAATTGCTGCTTTGGTGTATGTTTGTTTCCATGTATTTTTATATATTATGCATATCTGTATCCAGCTCTGTGGTACCCAGCACAAGAAAGGCATGGATCTGTTAGAGCGGGTCCAGAGGAGGGTCATGAAAATGGCCAGAGGGCTGGAGCACCTCTCCTGTGAAGACAGGCTGAGAGAGTTGGGCTTGTGCAGCCTGGAGAACAGAAGGCTCCGGGGAGACTAGATGATCTTTAAAGGTCCCTTCCAAGACAAACCATTCTATGATTCTATGATTCGATATATAAAGGGGGCTTATAAGAAAAACAGGAGACTTTTTACCAAGGCCTGTAGTCACAGGACAAGGGGCAAAGTATTTAAACCAAAAGAAGGTAGATTTAGACTGAATGTAAGGAATATATTTTTTACGATGAGGGAGGTGAGGCACTGGAACAAGTTTCCGAGAGAAGTTCTGGATGCCTAATCCCTGGAGGCATTCAAGGTCAGGTTGGATGAGGCTTTGAGCAACCTTCTCTGCTGGAAAATGTCCCTGTCCATGGCAGGAGGGTTGAACCAGATGATCTTTAAAGGTCCCTTCCAACCCAAACCACTCTCCAATTCTATGATTCATATGCACATTCTATGTATGTATATACTTACATAAACTCATCTACTGAATATATTAGAAAATATTTACTATAAATAATTGCAATAATTTCAATAAAAAAATAAATCTAGGTTATTTCTATCACTCCTAAAACCAGAATCACATATTTACACTCTGCTAGGAGTTGCTAGGAAATCTGAGTTTAGTAAATGGAATGTGGGCATACTTACAAATATTATAATCAATATTTCTATTCTTCCATGCATTCAGATAGGAAAAAAAAAAAAAAAAAAAAAATGCAGACAAAATCCCGAAAAGAAAATCCTCATTCTTAAAGAAAACAGCAATGTAGAGGAATTACAGGGAAAAAAGCTATCTGGTAATCTTCTGATAGAATGGATCCAACTCATTATCATAAAAAGATTTGTTAGATCTAATTTATTAAACTGTCTTCTTAGATATTCTCAGAGAACCTGAAATACTGGGACTGTTTAGTGAAGATTAAAGTAGTCAGTTTAATTTTAAAACATTTTTTTCCCTTACTGTAATGCAATTCTTTGAGGGGCATGATATTTCTGTTTGATGGCTGCATCAACTCAAGCATCCCAATTACAGCATTGATTGGTTTTACCTGTTTTATACTGGAAGAATCAACTTCTGAGTTCATCACTAAGCTCGCTATATTGGAACCTGAAATTCACAGTGGAAAATATTTATCTTATAACCACTGATATTTCTTATAATCACTGATAGTCTTCTTAGAACCAAAGAGATATTCTAGTTTCTGCCCATCAAGTTTCATCTGAAGACAGAGGTATTGCAGCATATCAAGGATAAAGCTACTTGGTATCAAACACTATGTCAAGCTCTTTGACATTATCTTTACATTGAGTTTGCAGTGGCACATGAAGATACTTGAATTAGCTCCAATATAGGCAGTAGTCTAACGGGAGTAACTTCATGTAAGTTAATTTACCTTTGTTCCTGAATATTGGGTAGATTTACTGACTGAGGGTATAGCCTTTTATTATAATTTTCTTTTCTCTAACAGTTTTGATCACCCCTGGGCATGGGCTGAAACACAAGTCTAGCTTTACACATTATAAGCAAACCTCTTCTCATTCAGTAATAAAAAAATGCAGACATTTTTTCCTATGAAAAATGTAATTGGGTGAAACATTTGAGCATCCTGAAGAGAGAAACCAAATTCCTGACAGCAGTGAGGGCAGGATTTTACTCAATGTCTTTTGATTCTTTATAACAGACTAGTTCGTTACACCTGTTACCAAACATGTTCACAGAAGACCTGACAGTCTTTGGAACCATACAAATCCCTGCTGTTTTTCCAATCCAGAACTAAAAGCACTTTCCACTATATCTAAATAATATGGTAATACTAGAAAGTGATACTCTGTACAGATAGAATCTTCTGAAGCAAAAGGACCTTTTAGAAAGTTAAGGATATCCGCTTTATAAGTAGTCCTTTATTTATTTTTTCAGAAATATTGGAAAGTACAAAGTTGTACAGGAAAGTAAAAAAGATCCAACAAACCAACTTCCCAGAAATCCCCCACATAAATTACTCCTTAATGAGTTCAAAGGCAACATTCCTCACTTTGATGTAGCTTTAAAATATATCCAGACTTGTTCCTATATTCCCTGCACACTCAGTACTCCAAGGTTCAGAGCTGTGGCAAACAATGACAACAAAAAAATAGCAAAAGGCCTTTATATATGGTTTTCTGACATGAAGCAAATGCAATTCAAAGCTGACAAATGCATGGTGTAGGAGCTTGGTTGCCAATAGAATAACAAATAGAAAATGAATTAAGTCTACCAGACTGAGAAGACTGAAAGTCATCTTAGCATGTACAAACATGCTGGCTTTGCAAACCCTTTGCCCTCTTCTTTCCATGTCTAGTGTCAATCTATTTTATTATTATTTGGCTTTGTCCTCTTAAAAATCCTTTGACTTTATTTGTTTGTTTCTTTCTTTCTTCAATGTGCCCTTTCCCTTTCATTGAATAGGTGACCACAGGTTACATAATATATAGTCTGTCTCAGAGGTTGGTATAACCTGCCATAGTATGTTTGATAACCCACACATCACTGAAATGGAATATAGTTTTAATGTAGTTTTACTATAAAGGCTGGATTTAAAGATGGCCTTACAGTATTCTGTGCTTCTATTTTTTACAGTGATAGAATACAGAATGTGGTCAATTTACAAACACCAATATATACGCTTTTATTTCAAATTGATCTTGTGTTCTCAAAGCCAAGCTGTTTTTCTTCCTTCTCACATATTATGGCCACCATTAGATTTCCTTAAGCCACATGTGGGGCAATTCTGGATTTGCAATCTCTATTCAGACATGATTCAACAAAGATCTATCATGTCTACTAAATCAGGTCTATAAAACTTTTATACATAATTCTGTAAATAGTTAATTTTGAATAACTGAAAAATGATGAATCATTATAAAAAATAAAAAGAAATTTAATAAGATGCACACCTCTCTGAGGACTATACTGCAGTCGCGTGAACTCTTGAGTTGTATAAAATTGTGTTTCAAATAATATTATCCTTATATAAAACGCTACCCCCTAATAGAGATATTGCAATCAAATATATCACCATATTAGGATATCCAGTTTTTGACAGTGAATCATGAGAATGTTTTGTCTGACATGTATTTTTAAGAGGTAAAGCTTACCTTTCTAATCTGTAGTTTATTTGCAATAATTTTTATTCTTGCACATATGAATGGAAGCCAAGTAATAATTCTTTAATTAATCTGCAAATAATCCTTCCTTAATTAAAATTATTTATCAAACTCTGTTCTATAAAGGTAAATTATAGTCTTATTGTCTTATAGTCTTATAGTCTCCATCTGGACATCGAGCCATTGACCACTACCCTCTGGGTGCGCCCATCCAGCCATAATTAATACTTAGGTGAGAGTAATAGCACAGCATGTCTGTAAATAGGTACAATGTTTTGGAAGCAACAAGCCATTTCATCAGGAAAGTGGTAGATTTAGCAGAGAAGTTCAAGATACCAAGACCTGATAGGTCATTACATTGTTTTACTGGAAGCCTGATTAATTTATGGTTGTTTTTTTTTTTTTGAAATAATAGTAAAGTAGAGATGTTTTTCTGTTTTTGTAATGCTTTCACATTGTTTTCCTCTCAATTTTGTGTATAATTGCAATATCAATATTTTCTTTAAAATTAAATGTGCCAAAAGAATCCAATGCTCCTTTCTTTAAGTTCTTGCTTTACTTCATAGAACTAAACTATTGCAGTTTTCAGGTGGTATATATATAAAATACACCACTAAAAACTTCATTGCACTTGTATAAACTAATCTATGACTAGTTTCTTTTAACCTTTACATGCCAAATTTTCTACAGGAACAGCAAATGAATTTTGGGAAAATTTTATAGCAAAACTTGCTTTTTGCAGAAAACAAATCTAATAATAATAAAGCTGAAGCTTGAATCTTCTGTTATATGACATCCTGACAGGTTAAAGCAAAAGTGGCACATAGACAAGAAAAAGCCAATACATTTTTATTATAATATGTTTGTTGTAACTTGTAAAACCTTCTGGTCATGAGAAAAAATAATTATAAATTGTATTTTTGTAAGAATAACACAAGAAATAATAAAGCTTTCTCAAACTTATCCCAAGATATGAAGAAGATTAGAAATAACATAGAGAAATGTGAAGTTACTTTCTAAAAAATACTAATCAATCAAAACCAAAACTAATTAAGTATATAGATAGGCAAATAGATACCTGAATTCTGGGAGGTTAGTACTGCATTTACCTACAATGATTGTACCTTAATTTATGCATATATGTTTTCATTTTTCCATTGAATAATAGAATTCTATAGACAAAGAACTTCAGTCTAAAAATCCTAATCATACTCAGTTTCTTCAATATTTGAAAATAATTTGCTTCAATAATAATTAAATAAAATTTAAATCCATAGTCAGACCTAAATCCAAAAAGTTATTATTGGTATTCAGAAAAGTCTAAACAGTAGCTGAAAATGCCAAGCTGTAGAACATCATATACATCTTGAAAAAATAGCTATTTTGACAGTTCACTTTTGTAAAAGAGAAATAATCAATAGTTTCAGTATTAAAAAAAAAAAAAAAAAAAAAAAAGCCTTTTTATTAGCCCATAAAATAAAACTTTCAAAGCCCTTATTTTGAAGGTTTTTTTCTTATGTTGGATGAAAATCACATCTGTACCTGACATTTCCCACAGAACTGGTATTTCAGATTTTGTCCAGCATTTAACATTACAGTCACCAAATTTAATGTCACTTGTGACACTCGCAGATGAGTGACACTAAGTACACACTGCACAGTGATGAATAGCATACTTTATTAAGAAAGGTACTCTTTTAGTCTGGACAGATAGAAAACTTTCACTTCCGTGAATGATTTTATTGTTTACTTTTTCCATTAGTTTATCTCCTGTAAAGAGACTTGATGGATCTCATTTCAGTATCTACCCAATGAATTTTTGTATCTTTTTCTTCTAAATTTCAAATAAATTTGTTTTCAGAAATAGGTTGTATACTTACAATTATGGTTCATATTTATAGAACATGAAATAGCTACTTTATAACCATCTGTAAATATAATGACATAGCTTTGGTTTCTTAAAACTTCTGGCACTCTCTTCAGGAATTTTACATGCCTGGTTCTCCAGGCCTGAGAATCACTCTCATGTGAGCCACTTTTTCAACATCATTTCTGAAGGGTGGGAATCAAAACTGGAGATATTATTCCAGCAACAATCTAACTGGATTGTCAACGGAAAACCACTCCCTGTTGATACTCAATACCATTGATACTTATAGTAATCAATACTTGCATTAGCTTTTGGGTTTTTTTCCCTGTGATTGTGTGAAGCTGTGTTCAGGTGTCAGTGATTGGACCAGCTGGTCTTGAAAAATCCTCTCCAAGATGAATTACCTAAGGTTTTACCTTCTTGGCCACTAAAAATGTACTGAGTATCTTTGGCCCAACTCAGACCCAGATGTGATCCCACTACTCAGAAAAGAACTCTGATTTTTTTACCTGATGTGGCATTCAGTACAAAATGTATCCATGCATGTTATGGTATTGGGCTTGACCAACAATTTTTTCCTCAATATTTCCTCAACATTTTCCCATACTTGTCCATCTACTTGCTGTGGTTTCTGCTTAGCAAAAGAGAAAGAGAGAAGGACTCAACCAAGGTGACCCTTGATGAAAAGATCCCACTGTCCCCACCATAAGAACTGTTCCTGACACTAATAATTCCCAGATTAAAATTCACTATCTTCAACTAGTTTCTGAGCTGTACCTCTTAAATTCTTTTTACACTCTTCTGTGAGCATTGAACTGATTTTGATATTTAAACAAATTAAACAAAGTAACTTATAAACTAAAGAATAAAGCTTAGGTATACACGCACTAACAGACGTTAAGTATGATTATATATATACTGGGTAAGAGCTGTGTTAAACAAAACCCTGTGATTGACATTCATGATGAAACTACTGATTAATTTTTTGTGGATTCCACATTTTTTTGTTTTTTTTTCCTGTGATTAGCATCAAAGTAACTGACTTAAAATTGACAGATACATTGTTTCTCTCCCACCTTTTGAATAATGTGTGACATTAGCTTCCTCACCCTTCAGTTTCCTCAGTTTTCTAAGACTTCATAGCAATAAACACGACTGATAGAAATTTCTTCTTGGCTGAGCTTTTAATACACCCTGGATGCAAAACATCCACAGATTTTGAAACTCACTCCTGTCTTCTCTCAGAGTCTTGAGCACTTCAACCTCATCCTAATCCTCATCTTCAGCTGTTGGTGCTTAAGGTCTGCTCTGGTGAAGTGCAAATAGGCAGCCTTCAATCAGACTACCGCAAGAGGAAAATCTGAAAGCAGTCTCATAGGGGGTCTCACCTCCACCCCATTTTTTCAGGAGCTGTGATTCAGCTGGGACTCTGAGAGACTTCGCAGCTACACTTGTGTCTGGCCATGTACCTGACAAAATGACTTGTACTTTGACTTTTTACTCTGTCTCAATTGTATCTAAAAATTGCAATTTGTGGAAGCCAAAGACATTTTTTCTCAGCCTTGTGGAGCCGCAATTCAGAACTTAAAAAGAAAAGGCAACCAGTTTGAAATTGGTGTGATTTTGTCAGCAAAGAGAGCAAGGGGAACTGAAATCTTTATCAGGCCATTACAAGTGCACAATGATGTTTAATTCTTATTTTACTTACTTAGCTTTTATTTTTATTAATGTATTTCTGACTGAGAATCTTATATTTTATTCAAATAATTTCAGATTCTAACTGCAATTTTTTATTTTAAGTCTACCATCTCAGCTAACAGATAATCTGCACCATGCTCTACTAAAAGTAAGTAGAACCTTTCCTTTGGTTTTCTGGAAAGCAGAATCTTAACATATTTATACTATTAAGGATGAGAACACTTTTTTGGTTTAGTTTGTTTTGGTTTGAAGTTTTTGGTAAGGTATTACAATACTATTTCTTTCCAGCTTTCTTATTATACGTATCTACAAGTAGAGTTGAATCAAAAATCTTTAGAGATGAAAAACCTTCAACTTTCTGCAAGTTAATCAATAATGATGCTGATAGAAATCTGGCCTACTATTATATCAACAGGCATATGCTGTTTATTAAGTCTAACTGCAAGCTGATTTTAAAAGAAAAGGGAAAAAACAAAACAAAACAAAAAACCCAAACAGCTCAACAGCTGTTTATCACTATATTTCTATATTTCCCCCATTTTGGTTACTATTTATTTTCAATCCAGTTTGTCTATGTTTGAATCCAGAAAGGCAGATCTGTAGATGCTGTTGCAAGCAAAGCACAGAGCTACATCCAGTAAGATAAGCAGCCCTCCTTAGGTGGTGTCACAAAAACACTTTTCATTTATCTGGTTGCAAAAGTGGAGTCCTTGTCTCTATTCCAGCCTCACTTTCACCCTCCCTTATCCCTTGTTACCCTACAAATGAACAGACGCATTAAGTGCACTGATAAGGTCTGGTCTGACAAATGAGATTAAAACAAAATGTATGGAAAACTTAATTCTGTGTTTTTCTGAGATCTACAATGAATATTCTTGCCCTATCCTTATTGTGAACCAAAATCTATACAGAAATCAAGTGGAAAGAGAAATAGCAATCAATTGAAGGAAAACAGAGGGGAAAAATATGAAGTCAAATATTTTGAAGCTTGAAACTCAAACAGATAAGTATCTGGCATACCCTTTTATTTAATTATATTAATAACTGATCATTAAAAGAACTGTTCTGTGTGTTTTAGTAATTCTGAAGAATTCTTTCCTAGATGTGCTGGAAATTGATACCAATTTACAAACCAGATTTACAGAAGAGAATCTGATCTTACTTGTAGTGATAGTTAAACCCTTGAACCAGTTCTTATGTTGTTTACCTGTGGACTTGCAGTGCTAGGAACACCAAAAAACCACAAACAAACAAACAAAAAAACCCCAAAAAGCGGATAACATTGTTAAATGCCATTAAAGTACTAAGGATTATGGGTACTCTGTTCTATTCAGGATGAATCTTTTGCATTTAGAATCATTATCTGTCATAGTCAATGTAAGTTTTCTGTTGAATTCAGATCGCTTTGGTAGCCTGCCAAAATCTATGTGAAATTGAAATGAAAGGGTTGAACTAAAAGAGTATCTATTTTGAATAAATAATGCTGTCAGGGTTTAACCCCAGCTGGTACCCAAATACCATACAGCAGCTTGCTCACTCCCCCCCTCCATGGTGGGGTGTGGAGGTGAATCGGAAAGAGAGAGAGAACTCACAGGTTGAAATAAAAACAGTTCACCACGACAGCAAAGGAAAAAACTACTACTACTACTATATTGATAATAATATTTATAAAGAACGATGCACAATTTTTCACCCCCTGATGACTGATCCAGCCTGTCCCAAGCAGCAATTGGGGAGCAGGGATATTCCCCCGCCACCATCCCAACAGTGAGTTCCAGAGAGAGAGAAAGACGGAACAAATCACCAAAAGAAAGAACAAAAAGGCCCAAACAGACAAAAAAAAAAAAAAAAAAAAAGGAAAATAAGGGAAAAAAAGAAGGGAACATGAACAGAACAAGAAGGTGCCCACTGGCCAACCCTCACTTATACAGAGCATAACATCTACGGTATGGATTACTCGCATAACATCTATGGTATGGAATACTCTCTTTGGCCAGTTTAGATCAACTATTCTGGCTGTGCCCCTCCCAGGTTTTTGCACCTGCACATCAGCAAATCTTGGGAAACTGCAAGGTGTCCTTGATCGTTCAGCAGCAATCACCACAAACAGCACACTATCACCATTCTTCACACACTAAATCTAAAACACAGTAGCTGCTGGAGACAAAACTAGCTCCATCCTAGCCTAAACCAGGACAAATGTTAGCATATATTTTTTAGAACTTGAAGTTTCTCATGTGCCACTGAGTAACCCTTAATTTTAATAATTTTTTGTTATAGTAAGTACTTCAGGTGATGTCCACCCCCACTGTAAGGGCAGAGCAAGTCCGAGACCGCCTCATGAGACTGGATGCCGACAAGTCTATGGGGCTGGATGACATGCATCCCAGGGTCCTGAAGGAGCTGGCTGATGTGGTGGCTCAGCCACTCTCCATCATATTTGAAAAGTCGTGGCTGTCAGGAGAGGTCCCTGAGGACTGGAGAAAAGCTCACCTCACTCCCATTTATAAGAAAGGGAGCAAGGAAGACCCAGGGAATTACAGGCCGTGAGCCTCACCTCTGTGCCTGGGAAGATCATGGAACAGATCCTCCTGGATGACATGTTGGAGCACATGAGGGATGAGCGCGTGATCCGGGACAGCCAGCACGGCTTCACCAAGGGGAGGTCGTGCCTTACCAATCTGGTGACCTTCTATGATGGAGTGACGGCATTGGTAGACAAAGGGAAGGCGACCGATGTCATCTACCTGGACTTGTGCAAGGCCTTTGACAGTATCCCACCATATCCTTCTCTCTAAAATGGAGAG
>JMFS01109137.1:0-19084 GCA_000699545.1 Podiceps cristatus
GAGGAAGCCCGAGCCGCTCGTAGGCGCCACGGCTTCGTCTGCGATTCGGGCGCTTTGAGCGATCCCTCTCCCCGTTTCCCTCCTTTCTTCTCCTCCCTCTTGTCCGCCCCTCCCCCAGCTCGGCCGCCTGAACCCTTCGTGCCGCGGCCCGGCGAGAGGAGTAGCCCCACGCGCTTTATATCGCGGTAGGGCGGGATCTCATCGTGATAACGGGATCTGCTTTCTCTCACATGTGGCTATTGTGAACTATGCATTTCTTCTGTAGTTAATTGGCCAGGCACAGAACGGATGATGAGTTACGATACGGGATGTGCTACTTACTACTGGAGGAGGCAATATATAAAAGTTTGGCCGATGTTCCTTTTCCAGTTTCTCGAAAACAGATGTGACAATATTTTTTTTGTTTTTTTTTTCTTGCATATTGGAACACTGGGAAATAAAACTAATGATAGCTGGTGTGATGTTGTTGACGTAACCAGAATTTATTTTGCAGCTTTTTTTACCTAATACCCCCCCTCCTTTTTTCTTTTTCTTTTTTTTTTTTTTGGAAAAATAGATTGCTTCATTTCAGTTGCTTTATGCATGTGCGGTGTGTACTTGCTCTGTAAAGAATATTCTAAATGGAGCCTGTAGGAGTGGACTCTTTCATCTGTAAAGTGAAAACAAGATTTCAGTGTCTTCCATGTATGCACTGTTTTTCCTTCCTTTGTTATTCAGACAACAACATAAAACCCCAAATCAGTTCCTGTGACCTGAGGTAGCTGTTTGTCTCATTAAACTTGCAGATGAATCTCCCTTCTAGGCTTCTCTACTGAATGCTTCCTGCCAGTGCATATGTATGAAGTATTAGAGATGTTTATTACTTACTAGTCACACACTTAAAAAAAAAAAACAAAAACAAAAACAAAAAACAACCACAACCACACACACCAACAATTTAAGCTTAATGAATGCTATGACAGATTCCTAAATAATTAGTAGTATTTTGGCCATTTACCCATAACCTAATGTTCCTCAAAGAGTCTTAAAGCAAAATACTTATTTCATGAGTGTTGCAACTGTGCTTCAAAAATATCTTTGCAGGTGATTCTCATACATAAGACTAGAATAAGGAATTTCTGGAAGTAGTGTGTCCCTTAAGCTGGGGCAGGTGCTTGCTTTGATGTTGTTTTGTTTTTTTTTTTTCTTTTTTCCCATTAATGATGGCTCATTAGCCACTAAGAAATAGTAGTGCTTTAGAAGCATAAAACACATTCTATAGGAAAAATAGTTGAAGAAATTATTTTTCCATAACCAAGAACTATCGCTCCAAGGCCAAGCATCTGCACAATTAATAAGGGTGGTAGGATTAAAACATCTAGCACTGCAAGAGCACTTTTTTTTCCCCCCTCAGTATAACTGTTTATTGACTTTAAAGCCACTGTTTTCAGCTATAATAATTTTACTTTATTGGCATTGGGTATTTCAGTTACTAAGAACTAATTGCTGAATAGTCATAAATGTTTTCATTTTAATCACAGATAAGAGGAGTACTTTTTTTTTTTTTCTCCTCCAGGAAACACATGAGGAGCATGATACTTCTACTGAAAATACAGATGATTCTAACCATGATCCTCAGTTTGAGCCCATAGTTTCCCTTCCTGAGCAAGAAATAAAAACTCTGGAAGAGGATGAGGAAGAACTCTTTAAGATGTAAGTAGAATATTTCTGTATGTTATCTAAATGTTTATTAGGCTTAAACTTGAATGTGTTTATAAAAAGCTTGGTAACTTGTTAGGAATCTCTGTATGAAGTAGTAATCTAAGTTGGTTGGTATTTACAGTGGTGGTAGAGCTTGAGTGGGAGGATGATTGATAATAATGCCCTGAGAAACTCTGAAGTCTGGAACAATAGAAGGGAGCTGGTATTAAGAATCTGGCTTTAGTATTATTTAGCCTAAAAGAAAAGATTAACTTGGATAATAATTAGAGGTTTGGAATTGTGTGATCACAGTTTAAAGCAAGTATTTTGGGGAAGAATAATGAGACATAGTATTGCTGCCATGCAGTCCTAGGTGTAAAGGGGATATGATATACTGCAATAGTAAAGACAATAGATGCAGTACAATATTGGGGCATTTGTGGCAATAGCTTTCTGTTGCCTTGAACATAGTTTTACCCTTAGATTGGGCTTATTGTCAAATCGGGATAGTGTGCTTAAGATGTATGATCTGCCTGAAGAAACATGTAGGCTAACGGCTTAAGAAGTGTTTTAAATTTGTTCCATGATGTGCTTGCTTTAAATAGGTTTAAAAAAAAAATCCTGCTTTTACTTAATTGCAGAAGGGTATTGTTCATCTGGAAGAGAGATTTGAGTTCTCCTTATACAGGTTCTGGTAAAAACTAAGTGATGGTCAGTTTCTGACAAGTTGTGTAAGTTCCAGTGCTCTGTAGGTTCCTTTTTATGTATCCAAAGGGGTGAAGAAGGAAAGGGATTCTTTTTTTGAGATCTGTTTTTTCTGATAGCTAAACTTAGGGGAATCACCTACTGACTGCCAGCTGGACTTGGAAGGAAGGACTTGCTTTGGAACAAAGTAGTTCATCTGCATCAGAGCACTGTTAGAGTAGCTTGCTCCAACATCTGACACCTTCTCTTGAAAGACCTGGCTTATTACAAGTCCCTATCCCTTGCTCTTTTCTCTAAAAGTATATTTTTGTATATATCCTGTAGTGTGAGCAGGTGCTTCCTTTCCTATAGCAGTGTCTTTAGCTCCTCACTAGCAGAACTCAGACTGTATCTTGGATCAGTTTTGACCAATGTCCTAAACTGCTGCTGTTTCTCTTGGCACACTGGCATCTTGGAAGATTAAACAGTGATGTTCTGAAGCAGGTATGTTGCACTGCAGTGCAGCACTAAGCTTCCTTTATTCCTGGTTTAAGAATAGCAACAGCTATTTTTTTGGAGTAAAAAGGAAATGAGTGACTCTAGAGGGTGAGGCACTTTGTTAACAGTTGATCAAACACTGGGCTTGGAATTATACAGAAGTCTTTAGCCTCAAGCTGCTCAGTTTCTTGAATTAATAAATGCTGCTGATTAGATGTAGCAGTTGTCTTCATAATATATATATATATATAAAGAACTCTAGCTATAGCAAAACCTATTGATTAGCTACCTTAATTTAAAAGGTTGCCTACACCAAATATGTTCATCATCCCCCAAAGTGTGTCCAGAACCTGTTGAAATTTAGTATAGCTATTATGTAGTTCCTAATAGTTTGTTATTAAATTTGAATTTATCATATCAGTTTCTAAATTTGTATATTGAAGTGGAACAGGGAATCTTACAAATGGAATTGTTTTATTTCTTCTGTATGGCTTTAAAAAACAAACAAAACACATTGTTCAGTAAAGTATGCTCTTTCACTAAACGTTTCTACATGCAGGCTAACTTCTTAAATTCTCTCTTCTTCAAGGCGAGCAAAGCTATTCCGATTTGCATCTGAGAATGACCTTCCAGAATGGAAAGAACGAGGAACTGGTGATGTAAAACTCCTGAAACACAAGGAGAAGGGAACAATTCGCCTCCTCATGAGGAGGGATAAAACCCTAAAAATCTGTGCAAACCATTATAGTATGTTATACATTGCTATACTACTATTTTTTTTTTTAAATAAGCTTGTAGAATTGTACCTTATGGATTAAGAGCTCAGTGGCTTTTTAATAGCAGCTAGAGAATTGCTGTATGTCTTTGAACAGGCATCACATGTAAATATAGTTGTCTTGCTCTGCATACAGGCTACAAGCATCAAAACCACAAGTGCTTATTTTTATTAATGGAAAGAAGCTGTAGTTGGTTTTGGTGATTGCCTGCAAGGCTGAGTCTTAAAGTTTTTTTTTTTTTTCTTTAGGCTCTGTTAGTGTTCTAAAGACACCTTAAAATTATAGCTGGGATGGACAGACAATATATGATTGCTCCCAATGTGTGTGGGGGAGTGTAGAAAGTGTAGGCCTTAATACTGTTTATTATAAGAAATTAATGTTTATTGGCCTGTTTTCATAAAAGAATGACAAATAAGCAATCATGTAATAATTTACTACTTCGAGCTAAATGTCTGAATTGGTAGCAGCAGTTGCTTAACCATCAGAAAACAGATACTGAGGTGCTAAACTAATCTGTGGCTGCCTTCCTCTGTTTGTGAAATAAGCTGAAATGAACGTGGTATATTCAGCTAACTCATTCAAAAAGAATGTGTACTGAGAGCTGATGGAGCAGGAGAGGTTTGTTCCTTTGATCCTTGTTGAATAAAAATAAACATGAAAGGGCAAGGCAGTCTTAAAAGTCAATATAACTAGCAACAAGTAGACTCATTTGATAATACTTTGTTGCTTTGGTAATACTCAGATTTTTATATGAAGAGTATATAGTATTCTGTGGAGTTAAACTACATTTAGATAACTTGCAGTAATTTGCTTGAAGTAGCTTAATACAAATCTGAAGTCAGAAGCAATAATGCTTGTTTTCTTTGGGTTGATCTCTTCAGAAAGCCATACTTCAGAGGACACAGGTATTCTTGTTCAGTAAATGAAATGGCAACTGTGAAAGCAGTGTAGTCACCAAACAATAAGAATAAACCTTTTGTTTAGGAAAATAAATGTTGCACATATGCAAAACAGAATTGATAAATTCATAGTGTTGGTGTCAAATTTTTTTCCTAGAAAAACTGCTTTCAGTATATATTGTCTTACTGAATTTATGCTGACTTACAGGCAGACAAAAGGACTCTCTTCATTTTTGCAAAACATTAAATGAAACAAAATGTAATTTGATCTCTGAATATAAAAAAAAAACCAAAAAAACAAAAAAAACCCACAAAAAACCCAAGAAAGTGAATAGACTCTTCAGATTTTTCTCAATCTAAACAAAGGACCTAGGGGTCAGGGGAAAAAAAACCCTGCTTAAACTTTGCATGTGTGTAATGTCAAAAGTCTGAGTAGTGTGAGAAATAACATTCCAACTTCTCCAATTAGTCAGGTGAAGTAAATACAGTGATTGGACAGAAAGGGCTCCATTTACTGGGAAGGAGCAAATGGATTGAAAATACGTATCACGGTGGAATTCTGTAATACCTTGTAGTAGAGCTGTAAACTGATGGGAGAGAAATGAACCTTATTTGATGAGTAATTGTAGGAATAATGTTGTTTTTAAAGTAACGTTTTGTAGTATGTAGTATTCTCAGTGTTCAAAAGAAGATGAATGCTGTTTGTCTGTCTGGGTGCCTTTTCCTCCTAAACAGTTTCACTGTTGCTTAGCGTTGTGCTTTTTGACGTCATCTCTCTTAGTATCTCACTTGTCTGTTTTAAATAAGAATTGAATCAAACTCTCAGTTTCTTCACACTGGGGAATCTGGCATTCTGTTATACAGTAATGGTCTTGCATCATTTTGAAGACATAAGGAAAAAATATATATGGACACTATTGTCTTCTATATAGGCAAAAGTAATTCTGTAAAAAGTGCTTTACCTAAGTATCACAATCGGTTGTCAATAAGATTTATGGAGGCTGGTATGGAAAACATTTACTCTTGTGCTATGTACATCTTTTAATGCTTCTTTTCAGTCACACCTTTAATGGAGCTGAAGCCTAATGCTGGGAGCGACAGGGCATGGGTCTGGAACACACATGCTGACTTTGCAGATGAAAGCCCCAAGCCTGAACTTCTGGCGATCCGATTTTTAAATGCAGAAAGTGAGTGGATTGGTGCTGAACTTATGTTGATCATATACTGTTATGTTACACAGCATGTCTAAACACTACTGTAAAACACTGTTGTAGATACACTATATCTTACCACTGCGTGGTAGTGTTAACTAATTACTCATTTAACTGAGAGAAGTCCATTGATCACTTAACCATATGTGTTGACAAACTGTAATAATTAGGTCTCCAGTAATACTTACAGAGCTTTCTGCCCTAGCCATTTCATGCAAGTATAATGCCAATTAGAATAAAACTAAAAGCAGTAATAGTATGGCGTAGAGATTAATAGATGCACCTTGCTTTCATTTATCTCAGATGCTCAGTTGTAGCTAAGATAACATTTTTGCATTAGAAGCAAGGAAACATTGACTTGAGATTTCTGGTCCATCTGCATTTGCAGAACCCTTCTTCTTTGTTTTGACTAAATGGAACATTCAGTGAAAGTGCTAGTCAAGCTCAACTGTCATTAGTTGGTAGGTTCTTCTGGAGTGACTTCACTGACTACCAGAACAGCAAGTAGGTCCATAATTGATACGGATCAACTAGTAGGGCTGGATGACAGTGTAGCTTTCCCAGCGCCTTAGATTTAAATCAAAGTAGTGGGATTTTTTGTGAAAAAAGAAGCAAAGTGAAAGAGGAAAAATATTGTTGCATTTCCTGCTTTACCATTTGACACAGGGGTTTAGTGTGGTAGCCATGTCTTCTCCCTGCATGATAGATGGCTAATAACATGGTTGTATATTTTAAAGCTAGATGGATTTGTCTGCATCTGGGAAGACCTTGGTATATCTTGCTTGTGTCCTTTTCCTCAAGTCTCCAACATCATATTGTTTTGCCAAATAAATCTTTCTGATCCTCCCACTTAGTGCTTTCTTCTTAATCAAATATGAAATTAAGGGGTTTTGGTAACTATTTGCTGATCTTCTAAAAGTTTTTCCCTCTTTTTGGTAGAGGTGGTTCAGCTTATTGAGTGTTTTGTCTTGAGGGAGTAGTCGTCTTTGCCTGTTTCATAGAATCATAGAATCATAGAATGTTTTGGGTTGGAAGGGACAGCTAGTGGTCATCTAGTCCAACCCCCCTGCAGTGAGCAGGGACACCACTACCTAGACCAGGTTGCTCAGAGCCCCGTCCAACCTGGTCTTGAATGTTTCCAGGGATGGGGCATCCACCACTTCTCTGGGCAACCCGTTCCAGTGCTTTACCACCCTCATTGTAAAGAATTTCTTCCTTACATCTAATCTAAACCTACCCTGTTTCAGTTTAAATCCATTACCCCTTGTCCTGTCACCACTGTCCCTACTGAAAAGATTCTCCCCCTCTTTCCTATAGGCCCCCTTTATGTACTGAATGTTTACCCTTTTCAGTACTGACTAAGCAGATGACAGGTGAACAGTCACAAGTAGGCCTTCAAGTATCTTTTTGAGATGCTTGAAAAGTAATTGATACAAATACTTCCTGGACTCGTTTCATAGTGGTTTCTGAATTCCTGTGGGGCAACAGTGACCTCATGTGGTTAGTCAGACCAAGTGGGCATACCAAATTACCTTCTTTATAGTTGTGGTGTTAGAAAGTACCTAGCCTGATCTGCTTCTGTCTTGTTGCTTGCATTACTTGTGTAGAAACATTGTAATGTGATCAACTGCTTGTAAGGATTGTTAAATTGAGTGGGGGCTTAGACCAAACCATAATGAAGGTTATGCTTCCTTAGTTGTTGTAGTCAGGAATAGCTTGAGTCCAGGCCTTTGGGTGCTGAATCTGAATGCTGTATTAATGAAACAGGCTTGATCTTCCGTTCTTGATGCTAAGACCTCTAAGTTATGGTAAGGTTGTGGAGGTCTCTTAGGGTATAATGTAGCTGGCAAGCATAGTAGTTCAAAGCTAATCTTCAGTCTTGTGCACACAGATAGAATATGATGTCTGAGACTGCTAGTATGACTTACTCCTGTAGGCTACGGACAGCTGAGAGTTGCAATAACTGCTAAATATCTTCTGGCATTATGTTTTAAATATTTTGCAAAATAAGCTGCTTTAGTGGACTTGTTAACGAAAACAATTTGCTTCTGCACAGAGATGGGATTCAATAATTTTGCATAGCATCTTGTATGATTTTAAACTAGATTGCTTTATAAGTGCCTACAAGTTTTGTTTATACAAAACTTCTTCGGTATCTTTCCTCAAGACTGGAAGTATTCAATGTTGCAAGGTGGTAAAACTAACGAAAAGATGTTCTGTCTTTTTACTGAAACAGATGCACAGAAGTTCAAGGCAAAATTTGAGGAATGCAGGAATGAAGTAGACAAGAGAGCAAAGAAAGGTAAGGGTAAAAGTCTGAAGTGTAGTAGCATGTCACTCTTTCTAGCTGTTAAGGGCGGTTATAGACCCCTGGAGTGTTTTAGCAGACTCACTCTGTACTGAACTGCAGTCTCCAGTTCAGGTGCTTTTTCTGTCTGCGAGAGTAATAGTTCACAGGAGCGACAATGGCCTCCTTTCTTGTAGAAGGCTGTTACAGTTACTGTTGGGACACTGGTTTTTTGGAAAGGCTACCAGGGAAGCATTTCTGGTTTATAGTACACAAATTAACTGTGAAGACTCCAGCCCCAGTGATATTTCCTCCTTCCAGTTCCTCTTTCCAAATTCCACAAATATGTAATCAAGCAAGTAGAATAATTTTTATAGTTGCTAACATGTATGAAGTTGTAGCATTTCTTCCCAGGTCTCTAATATATTAATGCACTGCCTCATAGAATTGCCTATGTGACAAAATATATCACCATGTAGAATAAGTACTTCCATCTTTCTAAAGTACAGGCTACTAGTGGTCTGCAGTCAGCACTCTTAAAGATACTTGGATTGGAATTTTTCAGTCTTAAGAACTTCCTATTCCCCAGTTTCAAACCAAGGCACTTGACTTTTGTTTTTGTGGTGAGGACAGGCAAGAAGCTAGGGACCTGAGACAGTTACATGACTGGACACTGTATGGAGTCTGTTACTGGTAGCAGCACAGCTGACCAAATGTTACATGTTTCTCAGTCACTATGATTAGGCCCTCATTTAGTGATTAAAATATGCAAGTGATATTTCTTGAATTCTGACATCTGAGGTAATTAATGAAGGAGAAGAAATGGAATGAATCACTCCAGTGCTCAGTGGAGAATTTCTTTTACTTCTGTTCTTATTCTAAATATCAACTGTCTCTCCCCACCCCCTTCACCTTCCACTTCTCTTGTAACAGGAAGATCCATTACTGCCTATATGTAACTTTTTTTCCTAATCAATCTCTTAGCAGGCACAGACAAAAATGATAGTGCTGATAAAGTTGCTGAAAAACTAGAAGAGCTTTCTGTAAAAGAAGAGAGCAAAGAATCTGAGAAGAAAGAGACCAAGGAAAAAACTGAAGAAAAGCAATAAATCATCCCGGGCCTTGCAGTTTTTCCTTTACTTTTTTTTTTTTTCTTTCTTTTTGTTTTCTTGTTTGTTTGGGGTTTTTTTATTTTTATTTTTACAAGGGACTTCAAGGAACTGAATTCAACATTCAGGTTGTTTTTTTCTAAGCTTTTGCCCTTTTGAAGATACCTTCAGAAAATCCATTCCCCAGTCATGAAAATGTACTGTGCTAACTTTCTTTTCCATAGTGGAAACACTTATTTATAGTCATCCAAAAGAGTGAATAAAACAAACTTGAAAACAGCATCAGAGGACAGAAGTGAGTTTTCTATATACTTTAAAGGCTTATGAATACACTTGTTTCATTGGGTGTAGAGATACATATCATACCTGTGGATTAATGAGCTTAACAGACTTTACCACCAGGGAAGCTTAAGATTACATACATATTTCTTATGGCTTCTAAAAATGTAATATAAGAGACTTTTCATACTTTTTCTGCTATGTGTTCCTGAGCAGGAAATGTGCCTGTGATTTTTGGAATGCAGCAGACTTCTGGAATCAGGCGATAGGGCATAGCTCCATCAGACAGTGAAAATAGGTGGGGGAGAAAATGTATTATGTGAGACTTGAGAAGTATTTTCCTCTTAGAAAACAATCTCCATGGCCCTCCTACACTCCCACTCCGAATTTGTTAATAATACAAATGCTTAACTGTAGCACAAAGTTGTTGCTGTGGTCCAGATCTTCCATGATGTGCTACTTGCTGACTGAAGGCAGTAGCAGCCTCTTATACTAAGGTGTATACAAAGGAATATTAACTGACTACCATACTATGAGAGTACCTGTATCAGATTATCGTAAAAGCTGTACGCTAAAATTTGTAAGCTTTTTTCAGGGCTTTGGAGCTTGCATTGTTTTTAAAAGTTGGAGGGGTTCTGAACTTTTAATATGCATGGTGGGAGCCCATCCCTCTTGGAGAGGGGCGGACTGACATTCTCTTTGGAACAGCTGATTCTGTTGTACACGCTGGAGGGGCACTCTCCTTGCCAGAATGGGAAAACTGATCAAATCTCTTCCCTGATAATGTTTTCTGTTTATCCAGTTTCAAGTTAGTGCTAGAGAGTAGGAAAATTAACTATAGTAAGCAATATAATTGACACCATTTTTAAGTCTAATTAGATTAATTGAATTTCATTGCTAACCACTAATACAAGGATAGTGTTAGGATAGCAATGGAATTCTGTAATACTGCTTCCAAAATAACTATGAAAACTGGACAAAACTTGCTAAATTTTAAGACTGTATGATGTTAACATTGGACAGCAAGACCTTTTTATCTTCATAAAGAGTCTTTCCAAGTAGGTCAAGCTCTACTGTCTACCCAAGGAAAATATATTTAAAAAAAATAATCTTGTCATTCTACTTAGCACTGCCTTTTGATGCTACAATGAACGAGTCTTAAATCTGGTACTGTAATTAAGGTATTCACTTCATTCAAACCAAGTAATTCCTTTAGTGTTGTGCATGTTCCCCTTCAAGTACAACAGATATCAAAAGTCTGTTAATTAACAAAGATGGTTGAAAGGCAAAATAAAATGCTCTTTAGTGTTTCTAGTTTGGAAATAACGAGACAAACCTATTCTGAAGTACTTAACATTTGAATGTAAGAGCCAAATCTTTATCCATGAGTCACTGTAAATCTCTGATCTGATAATGTCAAACAGTGTGTCTAAATTGATAGAAATGACATTTAAAAATTACAAAATAAATTTAAATTTTCATTTAAAGGATTTGCTTTTTATTTAAAGAACTCTTGCTGGGAATGCATTTTTAGCCTGCAGGGGCAAAGTGATGAAGGCAGCAAAATGGGTGAGTTTGATTTCTTTGTCAAACATTGTACAGAAGAAGGGAGGAAACACTTGAATGACTTAATTTGTCTTAATCTTGACAACTCCTGCTTAATTTTATTACCCTCTCTTCCCCTCTAACTTATTCATGCATGCTTAAATGATTTCAAGACACTTCCATTCCTGTCCGGGTTAACTGATCCATGCTTACTGTTCATGGATTACAGCCGTCCTTAATGCAAGTCTGCAATCTCAGAGCAAAGTTATGAGGGACCACTAAGTAAAATAACTTCTCTGGATGGCATTTCGCTGAAGAATGTTTTAGTCTTCTAACTAAAGGATGGTTAGTCAATGTTCTGGTCACTTTAGAAGCCATAGGTATGCTGTTCTACAAATTAAAAAGCAGTATTTTTTTAAATTGATCTCGGTGAAATAAGGATTTTGTTTGAGTCATTCTAAGGATAACCTTTCCTATATGTAACATAGATGACCAAGAGATGTCTTTGAAATGTTTTGGGTTTTTTTTTTTGTAGCTTACTGTATACTACGTGTTCTAGAGTTGTAGCTGATGTCGTGTCTTTTTGGCCCCCCCCCCCCCCCCGCCCTCCCGCCTTCGTCACCAGGTATTTCTGCTTTCCCACCATCCTCACTGTTAACAGGGTTATTGAGGTGATGGAACCTAACCTGTTGTGTCAGGCAATAGAGCATCTTAAAAGAATAACTTGGCTGAAAAATGGAAATAGTCCTTTGACAGAATAGCCCTTCCTGAATTTGTGGGCAACTACTAAAATATGTCAGTTGCCTTAGACTTGTTTCTGAAATGGCAATAACTTCATTGTGATTTAAATGTCTGAACCTGTGTGAAGGTACTGTGTCATAGTAAAAATGGATCGTGCAGAAACTTTTAAGTCATTGTTCAGACAGTACAGAAATTGACTGAATCTTTAATTTCTGCACTTTATAGGGGTGTGTTGAGGGGCATGTCTCTAGAATGCTAGAGACAAATTGGATTTTAGCCTATTTTAACGCTTGCAGTTGAACAGTGGCTACTTCCCCCCTCCCCTTTTTTTTTTTCCAGTGAGGCAAGGTAATTCCTAGCATGTTTAAATGTAGACTAAAATAATGGCGAGTATAGTTTGGTTAATGCAGCTGGCTAGAGAATAAAGTCTTTATAAGCACTTCTAACTTCAGTAACAGTGCTACTGAGAATATGGCTGGATCTTAGCAGGTACAGTTGAAGTTTTTAAAGAGGTTTTAATACATTTTCAGTAAAAAATGGAAACTACAATAGGATTAGTAAAACGCTGTCAGGTGCTAAAGTCTGCAATTTGTACAAATGCTGCTTGCTTCAAGTGCAGAAAGATGCTACATAGCCAGGTTTTGTGTGTGTAGAACTGGATGGATGGGTGTCTGAGGATACCTGAATGATGAATTTAACTTAGAAGTAGTTGAATTTGGATGAGCATCAAAATAGTATCATCTTCACAGGTAGTTAAGGTCTTAAAAATAGACTAATGTTTTTTCTTATAAAAATTTAATTCAAAATATTTCTAAATGCCATGTTAATTATTTTGAAAACGACACTAATAGTTTGGGTTTTTTTTTCCTCCAGGAGTAAGCCTGTATTAGTGATACTAAGTGTCTCATTCATAAATTGCAAACACCCCAATTTGCTGTATTTTAATGCTGTAAATTATGGGTTTTTTTCCTGTGTAATAAGGTAGCTTGTATCAAACATAAGTTCTCTGTGATACCAAAAACTCAGAAAATTAAAATTCTTCTCAACTCTATGCAGACATGAGAATGTTGTTAATCTTCATTATTTTTGATGCAACATGCTCAAGAAATACCTGTGTGTGAAGGGCAAAAATAGGGGTCTGAATAGTCCTTTTGTCTTGGAATTTGTTTAATTTTAAAAAAATGGAGTGTTTAACTGAAAATTGAGGGATTCATTTGTACATATGCCTTTGTCATGTAAAGAACTGTGATAGGGCTGTGCAGAAGAGGAGGAGGAGGGGTGAGGTTTGCAGGCACCCCACCTCTTCTCTCACTTGGTATTCTGTGTAGGTGGGGGGGGTGTTTGGTTCTGAAAGCATCCGCAGCCTGAGCAGTCCTTTCCTGACTGTGAGGAGCACCTGCAGCCCCAACCAGCTGTACCAGTAAGGAGTACGGATTTCCCAGTTTGAGGCTCTGTCAGGTCCAGAAGGTGGATGCAGTGCTTCGTGGCTAATGACAGGTCCTGGTGAATCCTAACGTCCCACAACAGAAATGCTATGCCTTACGCTGCTTTACCCCTCAATGCATTTCTTTGAATAACTTAATGAACAAGCTTAATGTTACTAGAAACTTTTCTCTAAACACAAGACTATCTGATTCAAACTCGATACCTTATTAACGTTGAATTGCAACTATTTGTGTAAAAATGGAGACTGTGGGGGAGTTAACATTATAAACTGCCTTATTTTTTATTTTTTAACTCCTGTGCAGACTGCTATCGGCTCTCAGTGCTGAGTACTTAAACAGTGGTGTGGTTCTTTAAACAAACCCAAACCTCCCTCCCATTACGTCTCTGTAGCCATCTTCATTTATGCCTGTTCCCTATAGCACACCTCTCTCCTGGCTGGTCCAGCTTGTTTCTAGCAAGCTGTGTTTTCTGAGCGGTCTATGGCAAGCGAGTGTCTCAATTCTGACTAGCCAAACTAATTTTAAAGTGTTCTTAAATTGCTGAGGTCTTGTCTACATGTAAACTTGCACTAGTTTAGTGAAGTGAGGTGTGTATAAAGGTGTTTTAAAAATATTTTGCTTTTATGATTATTTACAATTTATTTTAAACGTCTTCCTAATTAGATTTATCTAGAATTACTCTTTAAATAGAAATAAGAGCAATTACCAGTCTTTCTCTAATCTTAACTAAATCTCTGACTGTATCATTTTCAGGAGTCAGGATATAACAAAAACTAACTGCAGCAGATCAGAATTATTTTGCTTGAAGAGAAGTTTGAAGTAATCAGCTGTAGAGTGGATTGTACATGTAAGTTATTTCTCAGACTAGTTAACGTGAAAACAGGGTGCTCTCTCAAGTAAGCAGCTGGTGCAATTATATAATAAGGAAATAATTCTTTAAAGTTGTGACAACTGACAAGCACGGGAGCAAAAAGTCCTCCTTATATTAAGTGTTGACACTAGTATCTATTCAATTCATTGTGTCAGATTTGTGACCACTGATGGGTGTATTTTTCCAATATAAAAATTTAAGTGGAATATCTTTGCTTCTATCACATTAGGCTGACTTGAGACCTGTTCGTATTTGAAAGACTTGTTTGTGTAACTAGTTTGCTACAGGTTCCTACTAAAAATGCAATGTACTTTAGATCCTTAAGTAAATTACATTTGTAGAAATACATTAAGTATTAATGGTGAGGCTAGGGTTTGTGGCATATAGGTTGTTATGCTTTTAACCAATATAATGGCAAATGTTTTAAGTACAAACCAGGTGCTAGCACAATACTGGAGTAGATGTTATGTGCAGCAAACATTTTATTTTGTGGAAGGTATCTGACTACTGCAAGTATCTCACAAACTTTATAGTCTTAAACTTATTTTCAGCTTTCATGCTGAAGAAGTTCAGCTGCTTGTTGTTTCAGTCTTGACTCTATGAATTTACATCAGGTGATTGTACTGTAGATATTAACTGCTGTATCAAGATGTGCAATTTACTTATGAGTTAACAGAGAAGCTAATGGTGTCACAAGTGCTTGCATATTCACGTTGTGCTGGCTGTCCTCATTTCAAGTAGCTAAAAACATAGTTTCCTAATGCTGTTTTTCCATAAAAGCAATTATAGCTACATAAACATCAACAAAGATGGACTGGACATTAAAATGAGTATTTTGCATTCTTTGAAGAATATTTCTCAAGACTGTTCTACTAGGTATAATTAAAGTCACATTGTTTCATATAAATAGTGCTTATTAGTTTAAATATCTTAATTTGCTGGCACATGGTTCACTGATGGCTTTCTGAGTTTCAGCAGCATCATTTAGAGTGATATTCCATCCTAGTGGAGGAGAATTACACTTTATTAATGGTTTTAAGCAGGATGGTTGGTGAATCTTCAAAACCATTCAGAGGCCTACATTATTCTAATGTAAGTAGCTCCTTGTGGGGATGGATTAGGAATTGGTCTGTAAATGAAGTAATCAAGGTCTTGTCATAAATGCAACTTGATGCGCCACGTCACTGCAGTTAGGAAATACATGTGACATGAGTCCTGCTCTAAGAAAATGCTGTTCCATGGAAAATATCTTTTGGGATAATCTAGAAAATTGTGGCATACCTGTTTAGGCTACTGAAAAGTCATTATTAGGCAGTAATTTCTTGATATACCTAGTAACAAAAAACTTGAACAACTAAATGAAAATTGTCATATTAGTTCCAGTGGGTAACTTAGTAGTCCTGGCTGGTACCCAGAACTGTCTGGCCTTGCTTGAACTTTTTGCCAGCACTGCGTTGCACATGATGATCCAGATGTCTTCTGTACTGAGCACTGCGAGTTTGAGGGAGAAACAGCTTTACTGAACACCTAATTGCTGATCCTTCAGTGTCCTGCCAGTGACCCTAAACAGTCTGTAGGTCAGTGGTACTACATGGGCTGGAAAATGCCTTCATGGTAGGTGGTAAGCAAATCCAGTAAGAGAAGTAGAGTTAGTTAATCTGGTCATTGTTTAATGACAACAGCTGATATGACCTAGGAGCTAAATTGCCCAGTAACCAATAAAAGATTCCAGGGATTTTCAGTACTTCCAAGTGTGCAAAATAGAAGAATTTTCTTAACCTAGCTAATATAAAAATAGCTTCAAAAATAGCTAAGATTTCCAGCTAACATTAGTGCCATGATTTGATATGAAAATTGCGTGGCAATCAGGATTTCTTCATGATTGCTTTGTTGTGAGTTTCCTTTCATCTTGCCAGCTGTGGGAATGGCACCCTGGCATGTGGCTCCAACACAGCTGTGGTTGGCCCTTTCTCTTCTGGGGTAAAACCTCAGAGTAATATCATGCAAAAAGACATGCAATTACTAGCCGCAGTCTGACATTATTTTTGAATTGTTCTTTGTAGCTGTATTAGTTCTTTGGGTAGTCATTAAATCTTCTAACTCATGCTGCTGTTGCTGTTTACCTTAGTGCTGCCAAAATCTTCTGGCATGCTAATCAGGTGGTGTGCATCCAGAAACTACAGTTTTTGAAATGAAGGTGTTCTAGGAGAACAACTCTGAGACATGCCTATTCTGCTTCAGTCAAGTCCTCCTTATTTGAATGGGTGTAAAGTCACCTCATGGCTTTCAATATGCTTGTCTTTTGATAGTGAGATTGAATGTTGCTCAGCAGTGCTTTATGCTGTCTTGAAAATAGACAATTTTCAAGATCTGGAATGTTAGTGCAAAGGAAATGAGGTGAACTGTGGGAATTGTTGGACACCAAACTACAGAAATTTACTGCTTTCTGATAGGTAATCTACAATGTGCAGCAGAAAAAAAAAAATCTCTAAACGCAATTCTGCATAACACTGTAAATGGAAATGCTGTTTCTGCATGACTGCGCTGTTGCACAGCACAAGTGTCGTGATCCACAAGATGACTCTGCAGCGCAGACCAGGCTTGCACAGTGATATTTAAGAGCAGTTTAGGTTTGGAAGTGCGCATTTTTTGTTGCTATGAAAGCTACAATTCTTTGTGCCCTGATACCACATGCTTGGACTGTTACCTTTAGCGTCCCTGTTTCGATAAGATTGGCACGACTGGGGGATTAAAAAACAAAATGCAAAGTTGTTTGCTGGTGAGTACCTCCCTTCAGAAAAGGAGTGAAAGATTTGCCCTCTAAATGAGGCTGTTGCAGTGAGACTGTGGAGAAGCATTGGTGTGTCCGAGTGCTAGAGGGAAAACCATTCTGATGGTGGAAAGAGCAGGAGCACTGAATCCTCCCCACTTGCAAAGCTGCCTTTGAGAACCAGACTTTCTAGAGAGGTGAGAATCCTTATAGGAACGTACAATTGAAAGTAATAAGGGACAGAGAACAGAGTAGGAACAGTCTCCTTAGAACAACTCCCATGTTCACATCATGGAATATTACTGTCCCAGAAAGGTTTTGTCCTTAAAAAATGAAATTTAAGTAAATCACCAATTGCCAAATATGTATCTTAAAATGTACTTGTGTGTATTGCTCCCTCACTCCTGCTGCAAACTTGACAGGATGCTTCTGTTGCTCACCTAGAAAGGAAACTTGCATGTCCATGCTAAAAGTGCAGATGTGCCTTGCTTGAATGGGGAGATAACTTCTCTGCTATTTTTCAAGACCTAAGAAATGCATTTGAGTAAGTCTCTTCCTGTCCATTACAGGATGCTAACCAACTCATAAATGGTTTATAATGCTTCTTACGGTAACATTTTCCAGTGTAAAATAAAAACATCAGTGGAAAAATAATTGGAGTTCTGTTTGCAGCTGAAATTCTTCACGTAGAATGTTGCTGGGGAGGAGGAAAGGGCTTGAACTGAGGAAAGTGATAGTCTCTGCTTATGTCACGCAAGTGGTGCTAAACTAACTCATGACCTGCGTGTATTAGGTGTGCTCCTGAAACGTGTCTTCCATCTCGGTTTTGTTGAAAAGGAATTCCGTTGCCTACTTTGAGATCACTCAGCAATATGCATCGAACCATGGTAAGTGATGGTAATCGAGAGATTTGCTTCCAAAGTACACTTTGGATCCAACTTAATATGCTAATGTAGATGCGCCTGAAGGCTTCCAGATTAGTATGCGGAGTTTGGTTCTGTGTGAAGTTGTTGACCTTTTGATTAGTTACAAGGATTTTAAGAACCATTTATTTCAATAAGCTGGCATGACAGGGAGTAGTGAAGCATAGGAAACATTCAATGTCCCCAAGCATTCAAAAAGAACTTAAGTAGATGTTGTCCCTCCCTTTCCTGAAAAACCTGAGTCTGGAGTTCATTTCAAGTTGCCTTCTGGTTTTAGTCCCTTTTGGATAAAACTTCACCATTTTTGAAGTTATTCTCAGAGGGACAGAGAATACTTTTTTCTTTTTGAGAGGGGGAAGTTGTTAGCAAAAGCTGAGATTTCACATAACCATATGCCTTCGGGCTGGAACTTGCTGGTTTTGCTTATATTAAAGCTGATGCTTACAAATTTTTTTTGCAAACTGTGAAGCTGAGGACCCTTACTTGCCTTTTTTTTTTTTTTTTTTTGTTGGGTTTTGCTTGTTCTGTTCTTAATACCTCTAGGACTGTGGAGCACATCTAGTCTCTTAAAATGGGGAATGATAATGTTTTTTGAGAACAGAACTGGAGTATGTACCTTCTGGGACAAGCTTACTTTTAAGAACACCTGACAGAAGCTGCAAACGTGTCTCTGTTGTCTTACACAGTGGTTCCAGTATCTGCACATTAGCAGTTGCAAATGGGGGATTAGCTGTGGGAGGGAGCAAGCTGAACCTCCTGGTCTTGATTTCTAACCTTCCTAGTGGCCTTGAACCCTGCTGCTGGCTGAGGGTTTACTGGTGACTGGAGAGCTGCTGGGTGGTGCCTCCTGATACGAACAGAGCGGCTATTCACAGTGCTCTCTAGAAAGCTGATTTGGTGAACTTCCTGATGTTACCTTAAATTACCTCTTATTTCTGCCTGCTGATGCTGACAGATTTAAAAAGAAACAGAGTACAGTGTAACTTCAATTATGTTTGCACTCATTCACCTTAGAATTAGTTAAACCGGGCAGAGTGCAGCAGTTCTCTTAATACTGTGAATCTGGGTTTAGCAGCAGACGAGGCAGGGGTTATTCACTGAGCTGGCAACGCTCGATTTGTGTCCGGCTTGGCTAGTTCCGAGTTCACGGCAGGCCCTCGTCCCGCACTGCGAGGACCCCCGCCCTGCGGGGCCCTGCGGGCCCAGCGGCAGCTGCAGCAGTGCCGCGCCTTGCAGAGCCCAGGTGTTTCGCACCCGAGCCCTACAACTGCGCGAGAGTGAACCGTTAAAATAGCTTTAACGCCCACAAAGAGCTCGTAGAGCCCAGAAAATTGCCCCCTTTTTTTATTCCCCCCCTTGAGAGAGG
>JMFS01109141.1:0-17811 GCA_000699545.1 Podiceps cristatus
GGTCCCTCTGGATGGCATCACATCCCTCAGGCATGTCCCAGATGATGGTATGAAACACAAGTTTTCCTACCTCAAACACCAGTAGACAGCTTTGAAAAGTCTTGGGCTCCCTATTCTCTCCTCACATCTCTGAACTTAAAATTGAAAGAAATGAAGTAGATGAAACTACTTTTCTAAATTTCTGTAAGCAAGTAATCTACTCTATGGAAGAATAAACTTCAGAAAGTATTCCAGGAAAAAAAAATAAAAAAAATTGTGGGTAAACACTGTCTAGTTAGTATTATGGATAGTATTATGGAGCTACAGCTGTATGATTAGTAACAAAATACTATTGTTAAAGCAAGGACCTGTTGCCTAAAGCCCTGCCATGCATGAACCCCCAGCACCTTCCACTCAAGTCATTTTGTCTCCACCTCTGTGTCCTTGCCTCTTTCATACATTAGGCTTCAGAAGAACACCTCCTCCCTTACTCCAGAAGTAGCTGTCTGTCCATCCAGAGACCTTTAGGAACCTTGCCCTTTCCACAGGGCTTGTAGTGGGTAAACTGCTCAGCTCACAGTTATCTCTGCTGCTAATCACACAGCATTACTCATGATGTTGACCTTGGTAGAACAATTTCTGTTTAAAATAGAGCAGTGGCAAGCATCCCACTCCATTCCTTACTAAGTCTACTTCAAATTTCTTTGCAGACATTCATTCCATCTTTTTTGGTTCATATATATGTATACACGGGCACAGTTATCTATCTATCTACCTGCTGAGATGATTCTGTCAAGTGCTGCTCATCCTCCTGTCTATTTTCAAGAGCAAACAAACAAAAACTCACTTCCCCTCTCCCTCAAAAGAATTAAAAACAATGGAATGAATAAACCACTATATCCTAACAAAGGATTAGAGGTGTTACATTTTTATTTTCAGAAGATAAAATGCTGTGACTTACTGGAAATTTCCTATTCTGAAGCAATTACTAAGCTAGTAATTTTTTTCAATACTTCAGACAGGATAAAAAATCGCTCATGTAAAACATGGCAAATAGATCTTATTGTACAATGAAAGAGGAGCCTTTGAAGAGAATCATCTTTAGATTTAATCATTCAAAGCAGGATTAATAATATGCCATTGGCTGCTAAAACTAACTGAATAACAAATGATAATTAGCAAGCAATCTTTCAGTATTATTCATCAATAACAGCTTGGTTTTATAAGGCCTCTGTGTACCTTTTGTCTGATACTGAAAAACTTCAGTGTCCAAAAAAGTCTATAAAATTAAAGCTTTGACAAAATTTCCATAAAAAGCTACGACTTCAGTAGGACCTGCATTGGATCACCTTTGTGCAGGAAATGCCTGAGCCAGCGTAGGACTACTGTATTAATTGTTACAGCTATTGACTGGGAAAGCAATCAGTGCTGAGGGCAATTAACACCATACAAAGATGACCTATATGTGAAGAAATATTGAAAAGAGCGACAGAAACATATGGTTAGATACAAGGTTTAGTGAAGGAAAAATGCAGTGATGATTAAAAAAAGGGGGGAGGGAGCATTTAATGAGATACAATTCATTGTTTGGTATTCTTTTTATCAGTTTTGGAATAACCTGTTTTATGAAGTTCTTCAAATATCTCTGTTTTCTAGGAGAGGGTATCCATCAGTATCATCTGAAAATATATTCTAAGATAAAATGTCTTCTTTATGTTTCTCCTCTGCTATTCATAAAGTACCTCCAGTAAGAAAAAATCACTCACAACCTATAGCTTCTTCACGATGGAAGAAGGAGCTGGCAATAAATATTGTCAGAATGAGATCATCTGTCCTCTTAAATCCAAGTTTGCAGCTCACTATCTGTCTGAATGTAGGTATAACTAAAGATAGAACAGGTCCAAATGTAGCAACATACATGCCTGGAAGAAGTTTGCTAAAATGCTTGTAGAGTAAATTTTTACAGAGTCTCATAGTTCATCTGTTTAGTCAGGGTGCCAATGCAACACTGCTCTTCAGAGCAGACTGGGGTCTCCAGTAGCATCTGAGAAGGATGTTCAGTCATCACGACAGTGCCATCCTTTGCCCCTCCGTGGTGGCTGTCAGCAAGACAGCAACTCATCTAACACAGGCCAGGCAGCCAGCAGTTGCGGCGGCTTATACTAAAAAAAATTGGGTTTGATGGAAAGTTGACTTCTGTATTGCGTGGCCTCTAGCTCAAGTCAAGGTAAATGCTGAAGAAAACAGACAGGGCCCTACTGATCCGCGTTTGTTAAAGCTTTCCAGCCAGCCTGGATCCATAGCTGCCTCCGAGGCTCCTCTTCCTGCTCCCTGGCAGAAACACATCAGGGCTGATGCAGAGCCTTCGCCTCTGACCCTTTTGCCCACCAGCTGCTTTTCTCTCAGGAACCTGGGCTGGGTATTTCCCGCTCACTCCCAGAGCCAGGGAACTTTTCTCACTGCAAAGTGGAGGAGTTCCTGGTGCCGTACAGCACTGAATACCATGTCTCAGGTAAGCGCTACAGCTTCTGACATAACTCATACCCTACGAAGCCTACCACTAAGAGTCCCACTGCCTCTCGACCATCACATTCTTCTGAAGATAATGGAAGCATCCTGGGTTCAAGTCACTTCTCTGAACAGAGGCATCTAACGCCCCAGGCTGTCCTAACCCAATTCCAGCTGCCTCTCCCTTAAGGTGCAAGACTTCAAGAGGTCCTACATCACATCTGGCAGCCCCATGCGCATCTCTTGGATACCCTCTGCCTCTCAGAGGTCACTGGACACCTCTGTTCAGGCAACTTATCCTCTTCACTTCTACTTCTCACTGTCAGAAAATTATCTCCTGTGGGATTTTCCTTAAGCAGGAGCGGTTTCACCCTCTGGAACCCACTCTCCATCATTTGCTGAGCATCTCTTACCACTCAGCAGCGCAGCACACTGTGTGAGAGGTGGGGCAGGTGGGAAAAGTTCAATGTCAGTATCAGCGATAATCTGGTTTTACAAAAATGCATCTCAGAAAACCAACTGTAGTTCAGTAAATATTTTCTTCCTAAAAGGGCCAGTTTGGGTTTTATTAAGTAAGGGAGCCTCTTACGAGGGTTGTACTCAGCAGAAGCACAAGTTACATGAAGGAAGCAGATTTATCCCAAAGAGCCTAAATCCTGTAGCAGATGGGTTGGCCGTGCTTGCGTTCATGGAACAGGCTCCCCTCTCCGAGTCTGCGTGACGTTCACCACCATATGCCAAAGGCGTGTGCTGGTGAACGTCACGCAGACTCGTAGAGGGAAGCCAGTTCCATGAAAGCAAGCAAGTTTAGTACCGGGTGGTTCGCCAATCCTTAAATGTGTTCCTGACTTTTCAAGCTAACTTAGTGTCGATATAAAAAGACATGAATGTGCCAGACTGAAACCTTCCCACCTCACTCAAGATTTAGCCTTCCTGCAAGAAGACAGGCATGGAAAGTATGGGAGGACCTGAGGGCTCTGAAGGACATTTCTGGGCCGTGTTATACCCAGGTGGGGCGTGTGTGTGGCACCAGGTGCAATATTATTGCTCAGAGAATGAAAAATAAAGGCTGTTGGGTTTTTCACTGTTTAGCAAGGGTACAGTCAGGCTGTCACAGGCATTCAAGTTAGCTGCAAACGACTGAGTTACTGCGGTCTGAGAAGCTGACTCATCATCCGAAGGATTTTAACTAACCATCTGCATGCTTCTGACTCATTGCAACTGAGGAATAAACCCTATATATTTTGTTTAACTTAATATGTTTTGCTTTACTGTGGTGCCAAGTTAGGAGTATATACAAAGGCCAAATTAAGACAATCCAGCTTTCCATCTGCAGACTGATCATCTGTTCAGCCATTAATACTTTCAGACATTCAGCACAGCCTACCAGGAAACGTTTAGAAAATATTTTGGTCCCTAAACATTTTGTTTTCATTTTGTGCTCTGAAAATCCCTCTTTAAATCAAAGATATCCCCTAAGCCTCAGACTCCTAGCTGGAGCACCAAGGAAAGCCATTCAATTTGCGGAGAGAGGTTTGAGCTTCTACACTGTTTCCCATTGAATATTTTGCTGGCAAGATTGACTGCTATTTGTAAATCCTCACAAGCTTAATTAGTTCAAGTCAAGCCTAGATTTCTTTGGTTCAGTGAGTGTTCTTGAATAAGAAGCAGAATCCCACTGAACTGTGGAATTATATAGCACATCTCCCTCTAGAAATAGATTAGAATTCCATAATTGGAGTAGAGTTACATGATACACTTTTCAAATGGTCAGATTCATGTTTTTCATTAAAGTTTTCTTGGTAGAAAACACCTTGGATACATAGAAGCTTACCACAAATTTAGATTTTCACATTTTGCATTACTATACCTTCAAAAGTTAGACTCTATTTTTGTTTCCAGAACAGTTATTTTAACCGCATTCTTCCTAAAAATATGTTCAGCATTAAAATCATAGAATCACAGAACTGTTTGGGTTGGAAGCAACATTAAAGATCATCTAGTTCCAGCCCCCCTGCCATGGGCAGGGACACCAAAGCCAAGACACTGAGAAATATTTTGTTTCCAGGTAAAAGAATGTTTTCCTCCCAAAACAAACATTCACTCAGGCACAAGAAAAGACATTATTGGCTCCTCAGACAAAATATGCAGCCTTAGGCTATTGTGCCTTTCTTTTTCCCATCATGTCTGCAGCAAAGCTTAAATTGACCAGTGATAAAAACACACTTTTTATTTTGTTTATGATCAAGTCAAAGTATTTGTCTACATAAATGGATAAAAAATACTTGCCTAATGCAGTTGAAGATGTATTTGTCAGTTCTGGATTGCTTGAATATGATTGATTTTCCTGTTCTATCCTTATCTTCCTAAATAAAATAGCAATGTGAACATATATCAGCATAATTTATGTCTGGCCATTCTCAAGGCTCTGAAGAGATCTATAATGTCTCCTCTGAAGTCAGCGTATACTTTACCAGATCAGCCGTTTGATGTTTTCATGTATAGCGCAAGGATTCCTTTGCCCAGTAAATCCCTTGATGCTAGCACCTATTTGGTAGACTTGTGTACATTCGGCAGGTGTCTAATTCTGTTACGAAGACCAAAACCAAAGAATGATCCCCAAACTTTCCAGTGCAGGAGAAATGCAAAATGGGAAAAACAGATTAAGAAGCACTTAAATAACAAATAATAAAATAACATACCATAAAATGAGCTATCTATCTTTTGGATTTTTTTAAGGTACAGTTGTTGGTTGGGGATTTTTTTCGCTTGTATCAAGGAAAAGTGCAGCTTTTGGAGGTACTCAGGAAAAACAATGGTATGGAGCAGACGAAATGCAGGTTTTGGGGGCAGAAGGGGCTCACAGCCAGAGGGGACCACGCAGAGTAGAACAGATCACGACTACCTACAAGGCAGCAGAGGACAGTCAGTCCTACGGCTCCCGTTCTGCGAGGGATCTGGTGAACAGTTTGAAATCATCGTCTACCCTGAAGATGCAGGGCATCCAGCTAGCAGGCGAGGGTTCAGCCTGCACTTGAACCACTGCCTTCCTTCAGGGGTTTACCAGAAAGAGCTAAATGGGAGCATCTAAGCTCAGGGGAGCCCACTGTTACAGAGCTTAGGGCAGAAGCAGCCCATCTCATCGTGGATGGGTAGAGAGAAGGCCCGTGTCTTAGCTGCTGTCCAAGGCCCCTTTATGTCTCACACTGTTTTATGTAAAAGCTACGTAAAACACATTCCTCAAATTACATGATGAACGAGCACAAATGTTTCATGGTAATTCGTTCTGAGCAATGCTTCTCTTAATTCAAGCATGCTCAGCTTGCGGATCACAACCACAAGCAGGATTTGCAAAAGTCCTCTTTTCCTCAGTGGTGACAGGCAAGAAGGCAATTTTGAAACTTCTATGCTGAAGGCAAAGCTCAGGATGAGGAAAAGGTTGAGAGCCACAACACTGACATCAAAAGTGCCTACCAGGTATATCACAAGTTCTGTTTTTTCTTTGCATTTTTGCATTGGTAGTTTTAGGATTTATGGGGGTTTTGTACTTTCTTCTGAAAGATGGAAGCTATCTTTAGAGATATTGATGATAAAAGATTTCCTTGAGCACAGGCTGTCACAAAAAGTTACGCAGGACAAAGACCAAGTATTATGGGACTTAACATAAAATTTGAAGGAAATGTCAAAAGTGCATCACTTTCTGGAGGGCCCCTCTTGCCTGAAGAAGCCAAATGGATCCGTTGTTTGTAGTTTTCCTCCCTGCCCCTTCTTTTGGCAACACCTTCCTCCCAAGGACAGTGTCTTTCTGGACTTAATACCGCTTGAATGGCTTCAGCTGTGTACAGTCTACCCTGAGCTGCAGATGACCGCTCCAGTGTGTCAGGCAGGACCTTGAACCAGCCACAGCTCCTCCTCAGTGGTTTAGCCTCCGCAGACTGCCTGGGCACCCAGCTGGAACAGTCCTTGGGAATCCTTGTCTGTACTGCAGCCTCCTGGTAGCGCCCCTGCTTAAAGCTAGGAAGAACACGTTAATATTCTGTCCTTTATTTTTCAGAGCTGTCACTTTTAGTGTGGTGCCTGCAGGGGCTACTTCTCAGCATAAAGTATCAGGAGGCTACACAGTCAGTACCCTTGACATTTCCTCTTAGTGGCAGCAGGGAACCTGCTGGGGGAAGGCAGAGAGAGCCGGCTGCCAGGGCCAGCAGGCTGCCAGCCACGCAGCGCTTCAAGGTCCTCCAGGAGAAAGGCTTCCTATCCATGCAAGTCCAATATCTCACCTTAATGTCTTTCACCAGACATTAACTAAGCAGCCCAGCCAGACCTGTACCAAGATATTTAGGTATTTGAGCTCACCCACACCCTCCTCAGGCTCTTTCAGGCTACTGCTACAGCCTCTGTCCCTCTGTCTGACCAACAGCAAGAGCCAGGAACTCACAGGCAATGACTGTCCGTTTCCCACAAGCGCTGGATGGTTCCCTCCCCACCACAGGAGCTGGTGTCTAGAAAGGGGAATACAGTAGTACGACTTGTTGTGAAGAGGAAAAAGATAGGCTGGTGGACACGTATGCTACTAGCACTCTTCCTCCAGAAGATGAGACCCATATATAGGCAAAATTTTTTTTCCAGGCCTTACAATTTGTTCAGTTAAATGATTATGATGACCACCCCTGTTTTACTGTCCCTCTCCAACGTACTGCCTTTGCCTCACGTTCGCTACTTCCCCTTACACGTCCCACGGGTGGCTGAGGGGCAGTGCATGCTCACAGGCACGTCCAGGGGCTTAGACGTGTATGTGACTCCTGGCAAACACCACCAAAGGTACATGTTTGCTTCCTGGTTGGACAATCAGGATCCTTACCCACTCCCACATGCCCACCTTCCTCTACTATAACACCTTACATGCAATTAGTAGCTTTTATGATGCTATAATATTGCAAAGATCGGTATGTGCAAGAGCGTATGAAACCCACTGTCTTTTGTTGTAACACAACTTTCTGTGAATTTTAGGAATGACAAGTAACTGTAAATCTGCTTGGTTTAGGACACCTTTTACAACATGCCTCTAAATGGTCCGTCGGAACAAACCCATGAATATTCAGTTTACAAAGATTGTGGCAATTTCAGGACTGTGGGTAATATTTCTTGGAATGGCTATAACAAAATGGAGATGAGATGCTTTTAAAAAGCTCAATTAGAGAAATTAAGTTTAGCTGCACATGCTTTCCTAAAGCAATAATCTGATAGACTTTACCCTACTTGTAGCCATAAATTAGACTACCAGCAATTCATACAAGGTTTACACATGGCAAAGATCAGAAAACAGCTAAATTATTTGTTGGGAGCTGAGCTAAAGCACAAATGTATTTAATGAGCTTGAAGAATGGCCTGTATTTGTTCAGATAAACTTGCTCTTCTTTCCTTCTTCGTTTTACTCTGCCTTTAACCTTTTGCCTTGTTAATTGATTATTCCTTCTTTGTCTCTCTTTCCTTCCTTCCTTGCCTCCTATTTGACAGAAGGTGACATGCTGCTCATGCTGGGAGCATCTACCAGATGACTGCGAAAACAAGCTCTGGCTTGTAGACTGCTGGAGGAAATGACAGATGCCCCTTCCAAAGTGACTGCCACACAAGTGCCAAAGAACAGAGAGACGAAAACCAAGTCATTTTCAGGCAGAAATGTATCATCTTTCCAGGACCTGAACAGCTAACAGGGGCCTGTATGTGGCAGAAGTCTGAGGCTTTCTGCTCAGGCTGTTCCTCTGGTCTGGCAGCTCTTCTGCAGCAACCCTCCCAGGTGCATTTCCTCTTGACAGAGGAGGTTGGAGATTTTCCTTCAAGATAGCCCAATTTGACCTGCACCGGGTTGCACAAGCAGGCCATTGCATAAATAAGTACTAATATCTTGCTATTTTCATAAATAGGTTTCTGAAATGCCTTCTCGAGATCAGCATCCTCCCGGCTCTGCGGAGAGACAGACTGACACACAGCGCAGTGCATTGACCAGCTCTGTGTCACGCAACAAAGCGAAGACAGAGCTCATACCTCATGTGTCCCCAGCCAGGGCTCCACCTGCTCCCCAGTAATTATTACAAGAATATTTGGGTTTTTAATCCTCTTCTACAGAGGCACCCTTCAAATACTGCGTGATCTAACGAGGCATCAATTAACAGCCTAAATGGTCACCCTTTCACAGAGTCACAGGACAGCTACATGGCACTCTCTTTCTCTTAGAGCCAAACCAAACAATTTTGCTTTCAACTGATATTCTTTTGTTGGTTTAATAACATCAGTGCTTTAGGAATACGAAGGGCCAAAGTCAAGACCTGAAATCTGTTTGCTGGATCTGAATGTCCATGCACCCTCCATCAGTGAGGGCTGTTTTGACACACCTGGCTGGAACATTGACTAGACTGGTGTGGTTTTGAATAGCTGCCTTGGGATTCTGAAGAACTTAAGATTGATCAGAACTTAAGCAGAGGTTTTTAAAGCCACCAAAACTGCCAGCATGTTAGAGATCCTTTCAGCTTCAAAGCTTACATGTATTTTTGGCCCAGTAAGCAGTATAACCTTATCTACTTTGTCTACAAGTTATTTTTATTAAAAATGGATGGGTTTAGTGCTGCATTTAATTTACAACTGAAAGTTTTGGAACAGTTAACAGGAAAGCAAGACCAGTTCTGAGAGCCCTTCCCCTTTTAATAAAGATTGCTATGGTGGCTATGTTATTCTTCATAGCTATAAAGGAGAATATGAATAACAGTGAACAAACCTTTCATGTACTCCAACACCAGAAAGCACTATTCTGCTCCTCCAGTTTGATCTCCTTTGTTTAAAAACAAAACAAAAAAAAATAGTAACAAAACCCCCAGGCCAAAAAAATTTAATCAAGATGTTGCTGAATCAAATCCATAACTTTGTCAAACTAGAGCCAAGCTAAAAAATAAATTCCGCCAAGTCTGCATTTTACAATAGCTAAGATAGGGGGAAACATTTTTTCTTGATAGGAATTGTCTTTGAAAGGTTTGTAATACCAACGCCCTGCCGCTTCTTCTTACACGCTCAGCCTTGTCTTCGGCCCGTCATGCAGGAGGGTACTGCGTTACAGCTCAGCCTTACTGCCTTTTGCTGCCTCAGGACCCCTCTCTAACACAGCAATATCTGAAGATCCTTTCAGGCAGCTCCGCGCTTGTCTGAGCAGTACAAGAAGCTGCATGAAAAGGCCAAATCCTCTTCAGGTTTATAAATGTTTAGCATATACCAGTATCAGCTACATCAGACTAGCGAAGAAACATTACAGTCTGCTATGGAGAAAAGTTGAGCTTGCCCGGGGGGCCGTGTCCCTGCGTGGTTAGGCGAGTGACATCTTCGGAGCCCGCTGTTCCCTCAGCCCCTGTCCCACAGGAGGCTGCAGCTCGCTCAGCTGTGTCAGCTGAAGGGAGAAGGCTCTCTAAGCCAGGTCTTGCTGAAACAAAATCCTAACGCTTTTACGCTAGGAGATAGTTTCAACACTATTTTTTTTTTCTTTTTTTTTTTTTTTTTTTTTTTTCTTTTTTTTTTCCTTTTCTTTTGCTGCAAAGCCAATTTAGAAGACTTTTACTCTCCCCGTCCCCCCTTTCTGGACTCCAGAAACTATTTCCTTCACTCTTCCCCAGTGTTACACTGAGGCAACTGTTTAGCATGTTGTGTTCTAAACCATATTAGTAAAAACATCCAGATTAAAAATGGATCCAGATTAAAAACATGCCACGAACAGACATTCTTTAAAGCCCGGTATTATCTTATGGTTTGGCATACATGGCATCCACAGAAGAAGTTTTATCAGCACATTAAAAGAGTGCTGGTGAACTGCAGAACGGAGACGGGAAGAAGAGGGAGGGCAATGGAAAGATCAACAGCACCTTGGCAGGCAGAAATAACACCCATGGGGTGTCAGCCCAGTCCTTGGGCCCCATGTGGTCTTCTGAAAGAGGAAATCCTGTCCCAAGAAGCTCCTGCTTCTCTTTTCTTCCCACTGTCAGATATTTGGGCCCTCTCCACAGCGCCGAGCACTCGCAGAGCTGCACTGGGTGCTTGGCCAGGCAACAGCCCTGGGTCAGAAGCAGGAACTCCTAAACCAGCCCATCTGCTAAAGTATGAAATATGAAATTACTATGATTTGGATTTGAGAGTATGTGGGTTTTATTAAGAAAAATAATTTCAGAGGTGTAAAGAGCTGTCAGGCAAACAGCTCAGCTGGCAGCGACCTCCAGAAAGGCAGGGGGCTGAAAGACTGCAATGAACAGCAAGGACAATAACTACACTTCGAGCACAGTCACACCAAACATTTAATAAACAATCTAACTTCCTTTCCACCTCCATTTTCTTTTCCTGACACTTCCTTGTCAAGCTGACAAGAAATAGCAAGTATATTTAAAGACTAAAGTCCAGGCAGAATCGAGTTAATCATACCCTTCTACTAATTATGCTACTGATAGCCAGTTGATCAACATCATTGAGCCTGAATCTGGGCCCAAGACTAGTTATATGAAACAACATACTGAACAGCGAAGTCCAGTTGCTCATAAAAGGCAGTTTCCTGCAAGACGTAGTTACACAACACACTCCTTTCTGAGACCACCTCTTTAAATGCTCTGCAGAAGCACATACTTCCATAAGAAAAGAGAATGTCTTTACTTAAAAGAGGTGTGTCAAAATTATTGGTGTCAATAACGACACATAGGGTGAATTAACATGAATGCCATGAAAAGTTCTCAAACACTTGTCCTGTGCAATGTATCAAATCCCTTGTGTCTTTCAGAGTCTCGCAGAACAAAAGCCACGAGTGTCTATGCTGAAATGACAGAATATCTCACCCACTTACCAAAAGGTAAATATTTCCATTACTAAAAATCTGAAAAGCTATGTTGTGGGTAAGCTAAAAGTAGAGTACAGAACACTGGGAGCCCAAAGAGGGCAAGGAATTCTCAGAGCGGGAAGTGTCTGGGAAAATCAGCAAGATTTTCAAGACCCCCATGCTGCAGTAAGGGCCCAAAAATGCAACCTCATCTCTAAACTCAAATCTGCTGACAGTATAAATCAGAGTGCATGAGCAAGACATATCAGCCAGATATGTGAGCACTTAAGTCCTCATAGTTCTTGTCCACAGCATGCTGAATTTACCCTCTGCCTACGTGACATACATAGTACAAGTGACAGATCTTTCTGTAGGAATAGAATTGTTGTAAGCTGTTTCAGGAGTCTTAAAAGGGCTTAAATACGGTAGCTGAAGTGTGTCCTTCTGTCCTTCCCTCTGATTTAATAGGGCCCTTCGCACTGCAGTTTGAGTTACCTTGTTCAGTGAACAGATGGAATATCAATGTACTTTCATCAAAATTACTTGGCAAACAGAAGGCTGCTCATTGGGGTTTTTTTTACCACATCCTATACATCGACTGGTGTTTTCACCTCTGAACTATTAACTTGCTTTTTCATTTCAGATGCCAGTGCCACACCTATAAAAACGGCCAGGAAGAACAAATGAGTAGTGACAGGTATACACTTAGACCTTTTATTCTGTCAAATTTGTTCCAGCAACAGTTGATTTCCAGAATCGATACTGACTGACAGCCAGTCATTCTAAATATCAGCATCCTCATGAATCAAATCTTACTCTGTATCACACTACATCTACACAGATGACGTAAGAAAAGCAAAACCCTGAGAGCTTCAATTAGGCACATCTATGATTGATGTGGCTAAGTTCACTGTACTCGCACATGTACTTGCTGAATAATTTGTCCTTAGCACACTTTCCCACTTCCAGGGGAATGCAGAAGCTTTAACCAATCCATCTACGTGTTTGCAAGACTGATAATACAAGCCCCTTTGCAAGAAAAGAGGTGTTTCCCCATCCTCAGATAGATGAGTTATCAACAAGTTTTGAGCAAAGCAAGGACATCGCATGCCTGCAAATACTTCATGATAATCTCTAGCAACAATAACAAGATTCTGACCTTGAACCAGTGTCACCAGTCACCAGCCAGTGGCAGCACACCCACTTGTTCTGTGATTTGCACAAAAGGCCATTTTTTTTTTTACAAGTCGAATGCTTGGGAATACCGGCTGTTCTTGGACTAAGTGCAACCAGGATGCCCTGCTGGAGGTGGCATTGGGATGCAACTTCCTCTTTTAAATCTCTCAGCATTTCCCTCCGGTGCCCTCAAAACCTAAATTTGCTGGATTCCTTTCTGTGTGATTCCTCCATAGCACATAGGAGTGCCCAGATACAGCGTAATCGGGAACCCTCAGCACCTATGCCTGAACCACAGACGGATCGCGATTTCAGGTTGAATTTGGGCATTGCCAGCCTGCCTGTGGAACTCCTAACGCCAAGGTCCTGCTGCAAAAGGGCAGAATTAGGTGTTCAGCACGCAGTGTGCTGAGCCTGGGACAAACCTAAGCCAGCCGACTGCAGGGTGATCTGAAATCCTGCCTCTCCTCTGGGCCTGCACCCAGTGCTTCCAGCATCCTCCCGTGGCCCTAACCCGGTTAGAAACGCCAGACTGACACCACCTCCTGGGTTTTGGATACCGACCTGTCCTAGTGGCTGTTAATCACCCTTTCCTGAAAGCCGAGGAGGTCAGGTCTCAGGGGCAGGTTTGTCTAATTGTTGTTTCAAGATAACCTGATCGCCCAGGCAGGAGTGTGAGCCTCTAACTGTGGACTCCAGAGTCCGCTCAGATGGGTTTCCCAAGCTTTAGACATCCAGATCTTTCACTGGCTCTAGTTCTTATTTTTTGTTGAGGCAGCAACAAAAGGACCATCAAGCCTAATCTGAGACAAAGCCCATTGTAAGCAAGGCCAGAATATATCTGCTAACATTTTTTTATTATTACGTTCTTACATATTTGTTGAGCGAGAACAGGTGGTTCCTTAAAAACCCTCCTGAGCATCTTGAAGTTTCTCATTTCTACTGAACATTTAAAAAAGGGGGGGAAAAAAGTAACTGAAAAAAGTGCAAAAGCAGTCACTGACTTTTCTGAAAATTATTTTGCTTCCTTAGTGAGTGAGAAGGGTTAAGTAAAACCGCTAGATTATTAAAAATTTTCACCAAGCAATGAAAGTAAGACCTGAGCTTATATTTAGCCATCATTGGTATTCAGCCAAAAAAAAAGTAGCAGTAGTTTCCATTTAAGGTTTGGTGCCAATTCTCTAGGTTAGATACCGCATTCTTTCTTGATAGTGTGGGCAGTACCATTAAAATCAGTTCTTGTTATTCCACCTAAAAAGCCAGCCACTGCACTGAGCCTAATTACCTGCATTCCCAGCTGCCCAGGACATGTCAGGAGGACACTGGATATGTTGAATAAGCAATTCATTCTACACTTGCACTGAAAATGAGTGGCTTTTTAAAGGCGTGTGATTGACTACCTGGTTTTCGCAGCTCTCCAGCCATTCAAGAGGAAAACAGCGCTGTTATCTATTTTAAGCACTGTGTCATTTCAGACAATTGCAAACTATGTTAGCAAGCTGCAGTGCAGGCATATTCAGGGGGTTCACACAATTACTAGAGGCCACAGAGCTTTGATAATTATTTTCACATTTCACCTGCACAACCAGAGTAGCTGAAAGAGATAAATGTCATGCTATAACTGAATTCCCAAAGGAACCAGAGCCTCTGATTGCCCAGACTGCAGCTCAAACACAGCGGCTCGTTCATACACTCTAGAGGGCCTTGGGGAATAAGAACAGCACTCCCACATAAATAGGCGATTTACACCTGCAAATCAACTGGTACGCATTAACGCACATGGAGATAAATCCTGTAGTGGGCTACCACGGCAAGACCTTTTATTTGTTCATTTTTACTGTTTTAACAGACTGCTTAATGTAAAGAAAACCTTTGTACTCAGTCAGGCAGCATATTTCAAAGCAAAGTACTTTCCATGCTGTATAATTATGTTGTGGAACTCATCGCTCCAGAACACTGAGGTGGCCAGAAGTGCGAGTTCAAAAGGGATTTCGTGCAGGCTAAGTTCGGAGGCGACTGCTCAAGATTCAATTGCTTCTCAGGAAGTTCCCTAAAGTGCTGGACCTGGGAAGAAGATCAGGGAAAGGATCATTTTCAGTATACTCTGGTTTTATACACTTTCCTTAAGTGTTTGTTAGGGCCTGTTGTGCGACACAGGGCTACTCAGGGCAGACTTCTGACTTAATCTAACACAGCCATTCTTATGTTCCCCCATCCTCACCAGCGCTAACTATAATTACTGGGCAACATGGATGTTGTGCAGTTTTGCTCAAGGTACCTCCCTGCATCCCGTATCCTTCCGGTAACCAACAGAATGTCGGTACATGGCAGTCTTCAATAAAAGGGACATCGCGTGTGTTTACACAAGTTAATTGCAGCCAATAGGCCTGACCAGACACAATCTAAGTTACTTCCTTCTCTGTCCTTCCTCCAATTTCTTGCTATTGTCTCCCCCACAGGGCATATGCCAGAGTTATATTTCAGACAAAGTAACGATATCTCTGCTTCCAAGAGTATTGTTTGTATTTTCCTTAAAGAATATAAACGAGTTTGAGAATCTTTCTAGTAAAGCACTGCTCAAAATATACTCCAAAGGGTCTAGCAGAAATCTTTATTCCCCATTTGTTTTGTATGAGCTATACCAGGCTTAAGCACCCAGTTGTTAAGTTAAAAAAAAAATTTAAAAAGAGATCCCTTCGAAATTTGACTGTTGATGAGAGATGGTATTTTCCACTGACTTTCCCTATAGTGTACTGAAGTAAGAAATTATGCAAAAAGGGAAACAGAAAGACCAACTGCCTAGAGGGCAGGCAGCCTTTCCGGGCTTGTAAACCAGATTCATATCCAGTCCCTTGCACTGCGACTGACGAGCTGTTGCAGTAAGTCGGGTCTTAAAATGCACCAAATTCCTAGCAGTTCCCCCCAGTTGATTTGCAAGGCTTGTGGGGCACGTCTCAAGCACCAGACAAATGGTGCTCGGTTTTTATTTAAAAGAGACTCACGGCTCTGCTCTGTATTGGCATTTTAAACCCTATTAGGCCAGGGTTCTAGTAGTATTTTTATGGCATTTGTTGACCCCTGCCAAATCATCCACATGCATACATCAGAGAGAGGAAAATATTACTCTTGGCTTACAAACATCAGAGAAATGAAAACGTATTTAGAGAAATCTTTAAGACACATTTTATAATATATCCCACAAAACTTAAAGAGCAACAATGTTATCCTGTTCTCTAGCCCTGACAGGATCATTACACATAGGTATTTCAGTTTATTCCACTTCCAAGAGCCTCCTTTCATATCAAGGAGGAAATTTCATTAAATCGCTGCCTTCACGTGCCAACCAGAAGTATCAGCGGGCTTCTATTTTCCTTGAAATGCATTGTAAGTGTAATACTAAATCCTTACAAATACCAAGAGATTTGGGATCCACTCCTGGAAGGTGCTAAATGTCTTCATTCCTTTGCAGGTCAAATAAGCCCAAACCATCTATCAAAAGCCATGTTGAAGTTTTGCTGTTAGTGTCATTAGTTTTAGAAATTTAGAAACTAGATTTTATTTAGTATGTTTGTATTTAGTATATTTGTATGAGACTTCAGACACACAGTCAGCTCTGCTCTGTTACTTACGGGCAATTTATCTGGATTACAGACTAACCTCGCCGCAGGCGGAGATGCATCGTATGGCTCTGTGCGGAAGTGGCTCAGTGCTAGTTTGTTACCCCGGGGACAGCACTGCACGAGCGCAGGGTCTGACCCCAAGCTGCAGTCTGGAAGCCATGCTTCTGGGCGGGAGGCGTCCAGCTAGCGAGCACCACTGCTCGGCCAGATGGCAGCTAGTCCCCTGAAGAACCATGGAGCTGTCTTTGCTCGGAACTGTAAGAACTAAAATATTGAAAAGCAGTAGAGAGACCACTGCATAAAAGATGACCGGTTTAGGGCAGCTCCAAGCAAACTGGCTAGTGGCCTTGGGGCAAAAAGGAAGAGTTGGGGTAAGAAGCCAAAAAAGTGGCATAAGCCACAGTAGCTCTGATTACTACGCCACCCGTGGTAGAAGGAAGGAGGCTGCGAACACGACCATAGGGACAAGTTCTTCTGCACTCCAAAAGGGTTTATTCGCTTGGGTGCAGGGTCAGATGGCACCAGCTTGGGTTCAGCATCCGAGCAACACGCTTCTGAAACAAAAGCCACCAGATACCGTGACACGCAGTCACCAGAGTCTCTGTGCGATGTGCGCTTTTGAGTTCAGGACTTCACACCAAAGTTCAGTTGCTCTGAAGATGCTGCACCAGGGTCCATCACACGGGATAGACACCTTCAGAAACCCAGGCTTAGGGGCTCAGCCTTGTCCTTATCATGTCCTGTTGTCCAGTTGAACGGGGCTTCCCACTAAGCACGTGGCTTTGGTGTGGCACCTACCTCTGCAAATGCTGAATCTGACTAGCTCTGGGCTTCAGATTCCACTCTGATGGTCAAGGACCTGTAAGCTGGCACTGACATCCCCTACATGACTAAATCACATTTTAGCTCTGGCTCCTGCTAGATAAAGCAAATGCATTGTGCTGCACTGGCCGTGCAAATACGTTTGTATCAGTTCAGAGGTAGCTATGGAGGGTGACGGGGCAAGTAGCCCATTGGCTGCTCTGGCTCTAGCCTAGGATCTTCCCAGGTGGCAGGAACTGCTCGGGTGGAAGACCCAGGTCTCCTCCTTCCCCAGAAAAGCTGACTTCTGGGGGTTCCTGGTCGCTATGCAGAGGCTTTTTTGGCAACAACTCTCTGTTCTTAGGGGCTGAAGTCTGCCTAAGGTGCTCTTTAACTTAAAGTTTGGATCTGATCAATTCCTTATTGATATCCAAATGCTGCTTCAGTCCTGCTGGCAGTAGATATGTTCCCCATTTTTGCTTTTTAAAGTGATTATCTGTTTTGGTAGCCCTGCCCTTAGGAGCTGGCACCGGATGGGCCAGCTTTGTTTAAGCATAGTGCACACGTGATACGAGGGACCAGTGGGAACGGCTCTCCTCTCTGTACTAGGTTGTTGGGCAGTGCGTCCAGTGACAGCTTTGCTGACGCACAGTCACATGCCAAAGCAGCGCGTTTTGAAGACATACTGCAAATGGACAGCTGGGCTGCTGTCTTCTCAGCGGGTGCATGCTTTAAACAAAGACAAAAATTAAAAACTGATAAAATTTGCACATAAGAAGGGCTGTCATACAGGCCCTTTGCATATGAAAAATGTCTGTACCTACTCAAGTTATTCATTAGGAAGAGAGAATGCAGGTCGCTTTGAATATGGTTCACAGGCTGGGGGAGGAAAGG
>KL282310.1:0-31728 GCA_000699545.1 Podiceps cristatus
TATACACTATATTTTTAAAAGTAAGCCTTTAATTTGAAATGAAATTATCTTTAACAAGAGTTTGTGAGTTTAAAGGTGCCTGATTCATAAAAACAATTGTCTTTTAAAGCCTAGGTCCAATCTACAGCCCTCATCTACAGCCCTGCAGTCATTTCTGCAGGTAGCAAAATGGTTATTCACTGAAGTACTACATGCTCCTGCATGCAAGTTGGGATTGCAAAACTGAGCTTGTCCTTGTAGAAGGATTGCAAATATGGAAAATTATTTCAATGCTTGTAATTATTTCAGGACTAGTCACTCAGTAATTAAAAAGTGAAAAGTTAAGTTTTTGTCCATAGTTTTTCTAGCAAAGAATTACAAGTCATAATTAAAATAAATTGAGTCAGAGTTGAAGTTGTTATGGACTAGTCTTGTGATTGCATTCTCCAGCACATACAAACTAAGCACAGCTAAGAGCCTTACAGGAATCTCCTGCTGGCGTCTTGTCAGCTGCGGTATCTTCCACTTGTAGTCACTAGATTTTAGTTGTGAGGTGCTGAGCACCTTCCATGGGTTCCTCAGCAATCCCAGCTATGTGTCAGAGTAGCTGAAGGAGTTCAGTTTCTTGCATGATGGGATTCGTAATGTTAACAACATTCTGGCTATTCTGTGAGCTGAGGAACTAAAATGGAACTCTGTTGACAACTACCACTACATTTCTTAATCTCTCTGACTTATTTTTTTTTTATTTCTGTGTCAGTTTGCAGCTGTAGACATCTCTCAGGGAAAAGTCTGGAATGTGTTTTCATTAATAGTCCAATTTTCCGAGTGTTTTTTTTGTAACTCATTACATCTGCTTCCATGATAGCTTTTCATGTACAGTACTGCTATTAAGCTTCATGAAAATAAGTAAAGCAGGCATTAATGCTTAACCTTAACAGTTTTGGTCTCTTTTCATTATGTATGTTGTCATAGGTAGAATAATGATAATAATAAAAAACACACAATGTTGAAACACACTCTCAACAAAGAAGGGCTATAAAACAGTGGAATTATAAATGCCTAATGCCACTTGCATCTATTTTGTTTGTTGTGAATGATGTCTAATTATTTTATAGGCAGTGTTGAGGCTGATGTCCTCACAGATTACAAGATTCAGACCCTAAAAGAAAAGACCAGATTGTCTCTGCTTACCTTACATTGAGCTTATGCATCCATATAGCTGTTAAATCAGAGACGGAACATAAGATCTTTGAAGAATCTGATTTGATTCTCAATCTGAGTTAATCATCGTGGTCTCCATTTACAGTCAATGGGGATAAGTACATTATCTTCAAATGATAACTTGTCCTAAGATAAGTACCTGGGACATCAGATGACCTGCCCTTTAGTGGTTCCTGCTTTTATCTCTGACAGTAAGGAAACCTGGGGATGTTAGTGTCTAACTTTGGGATATGGGCAGCTGGACCAAACTCATTGCACAAAAGGAGAAATTAACTTCTTTCTTTTACCCCCTTTTTCTCTTTACCCTTTTACTGGGTTTTTTTTTGTGTGTGTGCATGTAGTGAGTCTGCCAGCTCTGGAAGTAACTTAACTGGGTGCTTGCAGTTCATTGTTGCCTCTGTTTATGTCACAGAAAATTAGGTGTTCAAATCATTTTACTTTTGCTGGATCTTTGTTGTGAAACTGGAATGGCTCCACAGGAATCTGTCCTCATGACTGAAGAATGTGACAAAAGAAAAAAAGTGTGAACTTTGTTCTCCCTCCTAATTTTTAGGGTTGCTCTTTTGATCGTCTGGCATGATATTAAAGAGAGCACAGCATGGACTGATGGTGAGCAATGCAGTACCTCTTTAATCAGTTTGCACAGGACTTATTTAATCATTTTTTGTGGCAGTCAGTTACAGGTATTTGTGCAGAGTGGACATTTTTTCTAATTAGTCTGATTATGCCAGTCCCAGGGAGTCCAACTAGGAATCCTGCCAAAATGGGTTGGGAATATGAATTGTCCTTATTAACTTATTTATACATTTAGACAACCTGTTGGTAAGTGAAAACACTGTGTTTGACTCACGTGGCATTCCAACACAATATGCTCACTTGCGGCTTATGGGCACAGTACGCAGGAGCAGACCAAAGCTGCCATCACCAACTCAAAGTAGCTCAGTTTTCAATGCAGTTTGATCCCTGTGCTCTCCCTCATTGACTTTAAACAGCAGAATATAAAAGGAGTAGTTCCTGAGCCCCACTGGAGCAAAGAAATCATCTTAGGGCATTTCCTTCTGCTCACATGTACTTGCGCTGGACACCAGCCAAATTCTCCTGTGTGTCTTCACTCTGGTTCTGTGCGATTTCTATAGTTATAATATAAATGCAGTAGAACTTTCTTTTACAATCCATGTTATCGATTTTGGGGGAAGACTGGTCTAAATTTAGCTTTTTTCTTTGAAAGATTTTTTGTACAGTCATTCACTTTGTCGGTGTTCAAACACTCAAATACACTGGTATTAAATTAGTTTTCAGACTTACCAGTCCCTGTAGAGGTATACTTGTAGTCTGCCTACACAAATATACATACATGCTGTAAATCAACAACATCTACTCTGTGCCTTTATTTTCTTTTTGCTGTTTATCTGAGCTAGAGCTTGCTCTTCATAAGTCTTTTTTGGACTGCAACACCAGCAACCCAGTTCTCTTTTTTGACTGTTTTCTTTCCTTGACTGGAAAGATGTCACCTGAGGCTTCCAGGTATGAGGTTTTCTCCTTTTGTTGGAGGACCAAAACATAAGAAACAATTTATTGTGAGGGGAGAAACCATAAATCAACATTGATAAAGAATTGAGCGCAAGATCCTAGGGACGATCATCCATGAGGCTGGCTTCTAGGAGAATGATCTCTCTCCCCATGACCACCACCTTCTGAACCCCCACACAATGTCTTAGGCTGCTGCTGAAAGGTTTCAGAGAAAAAAAGAAATACTAATCAGCTGCCTCAGAAGCAACATTCAGAAGCAACTCTAATAGCTGCTTTGGGTAGGTGGAGCTGCCCCAGGACTCCCATGCCATATTTTATAGCTTCAAGTGACACAGCTATTTCAAGCCTGTCCCATTTTCTTAACACTCCCCTTATTTTAAAAGTTATTTATTCTAACAGACTGCCCTGAGTCTCAAGGAAGCCTGACCAGCACATCTTCCAGCTGTCCTTGCAAACCCAAATTTAAGTGCTGGACTTGATTCTTTGCTGTATCTGGGACAGAGAAATTGTTTGTTCCACCTATTCCTCAGCTGCAATCTTTACTCTTTTAGCCTAAGACTCAGAAATGTCATCATAGGTAGTAATTACATTGCAACAATCTGCATCCGTGTTCCCAATTAATAGCACAAAGACTTCAGTTCAGTTTGGTTGTGACAGACTGCTGTGGCCCATTTACCTCCCATAGGTGGGGAATTGTTCTGTCCATGCACTGGGGCCATACTGACGTATTTCTTCACTAGGGTTAACTTTTTATATCTGGCAGTATTTACCTACCCGCCACCAAGAAGCTCCCTATTGTAAATCTAACAAGCTTGCTGGTTCAGCTTCACTTTTGTAGTCACTCCTTCATCTTTCTCAGGGTAACATTACTAAAACACACCCAGACGATCCAAGACCTTTCCTATTTTTACCTTTCCTCCTGTCCTCCTTCAACATCTGTCTCTATTGTTGCCTGAAATTAAAAAGCAGCATAGTTTTGGGTGTAGATTAAGATCACCATGACTATTCAGTTTAGTTTTCTACTATACCTCATCGACTCAGTCTACAATCCCTGTCACTTTTCGGGAATTTTTTTTCACAGGAACCTATTCAGATTTGAGGATCTTCACTTACAGTTGTTTACAGTGTGAATGCATGCGTGAGCAGTCAGTCAAAGGAAGAAGAAAGTTTCTCACTAGCAACTGCACTTTCTTTGATGTGTGATGTCTTTGTGGATATTTATAATCCACCAACTCTTTCCTTTGTCTCAGTTCCATGTTAAAATTCTGTTTTCAGAGGTTAGGAGGAACTGTGGGTGTCTTCTGACTCATTATACTCTGCTAGTATAAAGACAAGGGTGACTGAGGCATAAATGCATCCCTGCAGGAGGTGGTAAGACTAAGAAGAATCAGGTTCAAAAGTTTAGACACGCACTGTAGAAACAACCTGCATATGTACGACAAGGCTTTTGGGACTTCCAATTACTGGTCAGCCACCTTCCTTTAAATCTGGAGACGTTTCAATTGTCCCTGATGGTAATTCACCATACATTTTTGTCTAACACAAGATAGGCTTCCATATTTTTTGTTCTTTGGCATATTACTAATATATTTAGCTCTGTTTTGATTTTACTATAGTTTGCAAGAAGAAAAAAGGCTTCTGGAGAATGAATATGAAAGAATTCCCAAAAAAAGGGTAAGTATGAAACATGAGAAAAAACATGGTTTATGTTCTGTCACCTAACATAAAAACATCAATGAAAATGTTTTCACAGTGTGTAGCTATAGAGTTTTCCAAAATCTGGAACACACAGAAAAATCAAGAGGTAGATTTTATAGGAGAGGCTATATTATATCATTCAGATTTGATAACTCTATGGCAAGCAGTCTACAACTGATTCCAAAAAGATATGGATTTTCCTAACTTTACTTAAGGAAGTCTTTTACTATATTCGGCAAGTAGATACTGCATGTAAAGACAGCTGCAGGTTTTTGGTTCTAGGATATGAGTATGGAAAATACACTTGAAGTCATATGTGTTGTTTTGTTGGAAATAAAATTCTGCTGGTTATTGATAAAAGAAACACACAGCTGGTAAAAATTTATGTTTCATACCCATTGTAAAAAATGTTATTGCCATTCAGTAGTAATGATTCTGTAATATCACAAACCTGCAAAATGTAAAAATTAGCTGATCTTTTTAACTTCATTTTTAAAGGAAGCAAATAAGAAAATGAAACAGTTGAAAGAAAATTGTGATGAGCTCTGCAAAGAAGTGATTCAAAGGAAAGCAGAAATTAATGCAATACAGGAAGATGTTTTGTCCAAGCAAAAGCTGATGTTAATAGACAAGAAACAAGTGGAAAAGCTTCTGGAGAAGCAGGCTAATTTAAAAGTAACACAAAATTAATTGTGTGTATGTATACCTCTGTGTGTGTGCGTGCATGTATGTGTCTATGTGTATATGCATTTGTCCAAGGAAACGGTGAACCTGCTGGATGTTGCCATTCCAGATTCATTAGATGGCATTACATTATATATTACATCATTTTTCAATAACTGAGGAACTTGCTGCAGTGCCATATCCATTATTACTCCTTTAGGATATAATAATAGTCATGGTTTTGATTAAAAAAATGTTTTCTATAATGACATGTTTTCTATGTTGTGTTATTGTAGGCTGCTCTAACATATGCTTAGATCCAAGTTAATACATATTTATATTGAGAATTAAATACATACTCAGGTCTTTGCTGCTTTGCCCATGGTATAGATAACAATTAGATGTATTAATAATATCCAAGTGTAATTTTTATCTTGCAGACATAATGAAATAGTAAATATCATAACATTTAGTTTCAAAAGTAGCAGCTACGAATCCCTGGGACAAGCTCAAGTAATTAGAAAATATGTTTCTTGCCCATTGTCACAGCAGTTCTAGGTGAATTTACTTCTATGAAATCTCACTGGATTTTGAAGCTATTAATCTAACCTTTCTATTTTGTTACTAGGATGAGCTAGTTAAGATCCTTGGTGTTCCAGCACAACTTGGAAAAGAAACTGAGAAGATGAGACAGAAAAAAATGTATGCTTTTAGTAAATAATTATATATAATATATGCAGTGAAATGTTTTAAGTGCAACAAAGAAAAATTTAGAACAAAACTTGATCAAAAATTGCATAACCATCTTACTATGCTGCATTACTGTGTATCAGATCTACTTAGTAGATTGTTAATGGCTAATAGTGTTACTGTGTAATCTAGTGATTAGGCTTTTTTACAGTTTCTAGTTGTCAGTGACTGTAGGCTAGCTTATCTGTTGGCCTCGGGAACCAGCAGCTTTCACTGCTAACAGTCCAGCCTGAGCGGGATAATCATTCTCCCTTGAGATTTCTGTACCAGTTTTTCAGTCAGAGGTGCTTTGCTGTAAGCTCCTGATGTGAATTCTGGTCTCTAATATTTCAACAAGGCAACTATAAGCCAGAAGCCAGCCTTTTCTTTCTCTGTTTTGTGTAGCTGGGTTTTTTCTCCTCTGAAGCATGACATGTGCCCCTTTCTGTATATGTAAAATCTAATTAGCACTGTGCAGTTTCAGCCAGGTCACTCGCAGATCCAGATGCCTTCCAGATGAAGGATACCTGTAGTACGCTGTTCAGGTGCAGGGTTACACTGAAGTTTTTGTGTCTCCTGCTTGCAGTCCCTGTTTGTAATATAGGAATTGTTTGACCATGTTAAATTTCTCCATTTTAAAACTTGTCTAATGGTTGTTTTCTACATTTCCTCACTTAATGCAACTCTGCTATCATAAATATAAGAAGCTTTTCCGATAGCGTTAGTGTTGAAAAGCTAGTACATTGTGTAGATTGTTATTAATGAAGCATTTAAATGAGCCTTTCTACTTGTGTTGCTTCACAGAATGAACTAACTAGAGTTTCCAGCCTTGGGAATAATATTTAGAAGTGTCACACCCATGTACCTAGTAATTCTGACAAAAAACAGTTTATTATAAGTCTTTTGAATACTGTCATGGTCCTAAAAACTCCCTGTTAGTCCCATGTCTGTCTTCCATTTTATTGTTGAACTGTATCGGCATTTGAAGATTTTCACCATATGTAGTCTGCTTTCAAACATAGAATGTAGGTGGTTGTGGTGTTTAAATGATTTTGCGTGCCCATGAAAACTGGCAACTTACATTTTTCCATTTAAATATGCACGTGGAAATGTAAACCCCTAATGTTTTGTTAAAATATATCCACAGTGATGCAGAGAAGAAGAAAGCAGCCCTTAATGACCAAATAGAGGAGTTGAATGGTACCCTGAAAGCCATTGAAAAAAGGACTGAAGAGATTTTGCAAGAAAGAGAAGATGTAATGAAGGAATTGGATGGAAAACAAATTTTGCTAGAAAGCAAAGAAAGAGAATGCATTACTTTGACAAAATTACTGGAAATTAGCAAAGAGAAGGAATCAGCAGTCCTGTCGGACAGGTTAGAGTAGTAGACATAAGCCATGTAGTATGAGTGAACAATTCTCTGTTATCAAATATCTATTTCTTTTTCCTGCTGTATTACTTATGTTTTCAAGATTTATGCTGCAACCATGTGGACTAGAAATTACCAGGCTTGTTTTTGACATCAGAAATGTTTATATAAACTACTGGAATCTAGGATCTGGCTTGAAGAACAACATCAAAAAGCATAAGCATTTGATAAAATCCTGAGAGAATGAAACTGGATTTTACTCTGAAAGGGAAATCTTTTAAAGGGTGTCTCTCTTCAGTGAATATTTTTTTTTCTGTGCAACCCACAGAAAGTAAATTGATCAAGAAAAAAAAAAAAAAAAGTCAGTATTTTCATTTTCAAATGAGGATCATAGATTTCTGCAGCCACATACTCCTGAATTTCAGTGGGGACTGATTACTCATCTCTTCAATATTCCTTTGATTTATGAGCTTATATATACTTGGTAAAGTAAAATAAGCTGTTAGGTTGATTGCAAACTTCAAATGATTCCTTCTTTGCAGAGGAAGATGTATAGTAATCATGGCCATATGCTCAGTAACAATTCTTTTGCCTTTGAAGTTTTTTATTAAAGGATAGGTGCACTTTAAATTGAAATGTTTGGATGAAGCGAATATGTAAATATTTCCTCATACTAAAAAATGTGTTTTCTTCTTCTTCTAAGTAATAGTTTCTTTGGAATTTTTAGCATATTTAGAACAGAGTGTGAGACCTCATTGATATCATTAGGGATATTAGCATTGCTTAAAGTTATAAAAACACTACCTTTTTAGGTAATTTGTGTCAGTATTTTATGAGTTTGCCTTGCTGCTCAGCCATAATGATGCAGTACTCAAAGCCCATTAAATTGACATGCTCCTTTGCATACATGCCTTGGTCAAGTTACCTGTTTCTAAAATTCTGTGTCTATCTATATAGAGATGCTCTGGAAGATAATTTAAATAAACGTGTCTTGGAGAAAAAAAAGCAACATGATATTCTCATTCACAAGCAAACACAGAAAGATAGAGAACTGAGAAATTTAAAAAAGATGGAGTTACAACTGAATATGATTTATGATTCCTTGGAACAAGATAAGTCTCAGCATAACAGACTCAAATTAGAGGTCTGTATGAATATACTGATCATAAAGGTTTATATTTTTCTTGTAAGAAATCTGTCTGGGAAATATTTTGAATGGTCCTAAAGAGGGGGAGGGGAGAAAAGTATCAACAACACTACAACTGACAAAGAAACCTCTAGGTGCTCTGGCTGTAAGAAAAATATTACATCAAGATATATTTGGGCTGGTTTTAAGAAATGGATTTTAGGGTGGGAGCATCCTATCAAGGAGATCTGGGAGATTATATTGACACTGTGGCGTCATGTCTTCCTTTAAAGCGCTGTGGGATTATGAGTGAAATAATATAGTGACTTGCCCATTGACATCAAATAAATTTGTAGCAGGCAAATACAGCTAAGTACTGTCTGATTCACAGATGATGAAAAGACACATCTTTTTAAAATTTGAAGGTTGTTTGTACATTACTGTAAATCATTTATAATGTTTTTAACATCATTCCAGGGGACAGGAAACTATCCCTGTATAAAGTTTGGTATTAAATAATATAACATAATTCCTTATGTTCTCTTCCTTTATACTCAAATTTCACCTTTCTTACGTTCCTCGCTGCATTAGTATTTCACCCATTCCTCTTTCCATACTGATTTACTATTTTGTTTTATTTGTGCCTTCTACTATTCTGATTTTAAAGGGCAGTCTCATTCTGCTTGTCTATTCAAAGCATTTTCTTTCTTTTCTCCTTCCAAATATTTCTTAACAATTTAGTTTGTCTATAACGTTTTTGTGTTCTCTACATCTCATCATTCGATCTTCTATTCTCTCTTTCTTAAGCTTTTCTCCTATACTAGCTCCTTGCTTAGTCTAATTTCTAAGTCAGTCTTAGAAAAGCAATCTTGCTTAGTCAGGTGAGTATTTTTTCATAGCAGAATATCCATTATCAGAGTTAAAAGCATGAGGGCTTGATGTTTTCTTCCTTGATGTAGTGTCCTTGAAGTTTTTATGTCCTTCTAAGCAATTCAGAGCAGAAAACATCTTATTTGCATCACTGTAAAGCTTTTAAAAATAACTAAATGATAGCAATACTCACACATACTTAACTTTGCTATTCAAATAACTCTAAACATGACTCAATAATATTTAATATTATTAAATGATGCAAATTTTTTTCTGTCTCCTCTGAAATTCCTCCTGAATTCACTTCTATATTAATTACCTAGAAATGTAAGACCACTGGGGAGGAAGGAGGAACGCTCTGTAACTACACAAAAAAGTTTTAGAGTGGATTTCCTGAAATATTGATTAAAGAGCTGACTCATATTCCAGACATTGATCTTTGTCCTGGTTTCAGCCAGGACGGAGCTAGTTTTGTTTTCACCAGCTACTGCGTTTAGGATTTAGTGTGTGAAACATGGTGACAGCAGCTGCTGGTGTTGGTGCTGCTGAACGATCAAGGACATGTTGCAGTTTCCCAGGCTTTGCTGATGTGCAGGTGCAAACACTTGGGAGGGCACAGCCAGAACAGTTGATCCAAACTGGCCAAAGAGAGTGTTCCGTGCCATAGACGGCATGGCCGGGGTGAGGGAGGGTCGGTCATTGCCCCCGGTTCTTGTTCCTTGTTCAGTTTGCTTTCTGTTCATGTTCCCTTCTTGTTTCTTATTTTCGGGGTTTTATTTTTGTCTGGGCCTGTTCATTCGTTCATTCGGCTTGTTTGTTCCCCCGCGCTCTCTCTGGAACTTGCTGTTCTGGGATGGCTGCGGGGGAATATCCCTGCTCCCTGACTGCTGCTGGGACGGGCTGTGTCAGTCCTCAAGTGGTGAGAAATTGTGCATTGTTCATTTTATATATATTATTGTCCTTCTATATTATTAATATCATTAATATATTTTTATCTTTTTATTTGCTGTCCTGGTAGAGTGTTTTTATCTCAACCCGCAAGTTCTCTCTCTCTCTCTCTCTCTCTCTCTGTTTCTCCTCCCCACCCCACTGAGGAGTGGGGGAGTGAGTGAGCAGCTGCCTGGTGTTCAGTTAGTATTTGGGGTTAAACCACAACAAGTCATACTGCCTTTTTGTTCAGTATCAGCTAAGAGAGTCCGGGAAAAGGTATTTTTTCCTGTGGTGCTATTGAAGAAATATTCTTGGAGGGAGAATCACAATTGTTCAGAAACATCTAATGCTAAAATCAAACACGGTAACTCATTGACAGCTGTGGCTTGAGTTCACTGTCTTGAGTGAGATCCAAACTCAGCCCAACCCAACGCCTTCACACCGTGTGAAAGGGCAAGAGACCTGTAATGAGGCCCTTAAAGGTTTCGTTGCGCTGCAGAGGATTCCCTCAGTGCTAACGCTAGGTTATACAACAGGCTTGTATCTGTCTTGCAAGTAGCAGCGTCATGGGGTTGGGGGAAGGGAATGCCAGCAAAGGTAGAAGTGGAATTCTCTGCAGAATTTTACTCCAGAGTTGCAGAATGCTACCTAATGCAAACAGGCCATGGCAATATAGTCATTTTAACCTATCCTCCCCATGCTATATGTTTGCTCTGAATCCTTTCTTGGCTCTTTTAGAAGAGCAGCTGTGAAACCACCTCTCCTCTGCAGCATGGTGAGTTCACATGCAGTACCGGAGTACGAAGGGCTAGAGTGGCAACCTTGATTCTGCTTGGCTTTTGCTATCTTGAGACTATCTTATTTTGGAAGACTTGGGAGCACACAAAGTAAAAGTTAAAAAAATTTAAGTAAAGTTGCTTTACATTTATTCATTGTGATTCCAAGTGAAAAATTCACAAGAATTAATTGCTAGTATTAAATTATGATTGCAGAAGCAGCATGCTTCCCCAAATTTCTCTTGCTTTAAATCGCGTGCTAGGGGCAGAATGACTAGTTTGTTGAATAAGGAAATTACAGGAACACTTCCTTCAAATGTGTTTTTCTTCTTAGTAAGTTGTGAAAGGTCAGCTGTTGCTAAACACTGACATTCTGTGTGAAAGAGAACTGGCCGCTCCGGCTGTCGCCAGCCCAGAGCAGAGCTGCTGTTCCTCTCCATGCACACCTTCTCCTCTGCCAGGCCAATGCAGAGACAGCCAAAAGTGCCTAAGTTTAGTCATGTCTTATGTGAACAAAAGTCCTTAGTGGATTAAAGATGTTTAAATGATCTTTCTGCTTTTAGACTCAAGAACTTGATGGCATCTTTAGAATCCCATCTTGAAAATGCAGAAATGCCTACTTACAGACACTAGAGCTATTTACACAGCAGAAGTAGTAACTAATATATGCTCCACAGAAAGGCCGTTTGCTCCCTCCACAAGAGTGAAAGTAATTTGCTTAGAATAGGTTTTATTGACCTTTAGCAGATCTAAGTCAAACCAAATCTGTCTCAGAGTTGGCAGCGGAAACCAAAGTAAGTTTGGCCTTTACTGTGCCTCATTTCCCTTTCCCTTAGTGCAAGTGAACAACATCCAATTTTATAATATTATCACAAAAGTGAAAACTGTAAGTGCAAAACATCTCATCTATATTGAGATATAGTGTTTTGAACTCTAATATCTGGTTGAGATATGAGAAAGATACCACGGGGTTGTGTGTGTTATCTTTGAATAGCTTTCAGATTGGAACTCTATGATCCTTGGGGTCCCTTCCAACCCCGACCTTTCTATGATTCTATGATTCTATGATTCTATGATTCTATGTGCTGTTCAGTGTCATTTTTTTCCCTCATGTATGAATTACAGATTTGCAATTACAGACAGGCGACGTATGCCAGCATAGTTAGCCTGCTGTATTTATTTCTTACTTACTTACAACCATAAAGAATTTTTAAGTGAAGTTAGTCACTGAGGTCAATAGCACCTTTTGCCTTACAAATTATACCATGGAAGTAGTTGTAGTGGGATTGTTCAGATACATTTTATTCAGAAGGTAGTTTCTAATGTGTCTGCCTTCACACACTTCATTTTAAAATCTGATTGAATAAACAAATTTTCCCATAGTGTACAAGAAAAACCAGAATATAACTGTTTGTGGTGTTTGTTTTGACTTTCTAGAGCCTAAGGAGGAAACAGGAAAATCTTACCTTAATAATGAAAAGCAAAAAATATGATATTAAATCTAGGCAGATGTGAAATACTGACTGTATTAGAATGAGTGGTAGATCTATTTTTTGCTTTCAGTAACGTCAGAATTTCACTCAGAAAATCCTCTGTGAATTTAGAAGGTGACATCTTTACATAGTCTGCGATTTTTGCTTTCTTAATGACTGTTTAGTTGCTGAAAAACATAATCTTTATAAATTCAGTACTTAAACTGGGCTTTGTGAAGTCTAGTGTTTCTCATTAAATTATTAAAAGAAAAATTTAAGGAACAGATATATTGCTGAGGAACTCTGCTCAATGAAGAACTCTTGGACTAGCTAATGCAACAAGACAGAAAATTCATTTCTTAATTTGTGTAACTACTTCAAATGGATTCTCTGCAGTTTACATTTTTCACATCATTTCTTTGCATCACTCAGTTTACATGGTTTATTTTTGTAGGCAGAAGCTATCCCTAGAAGTAATGGAGTATTACTAGAAAGACGAAGAGAACTGCAGAAGGAAATCGAAATGACCAAGAGAAGTTTAGCTGAACAGGTGCTGAATTCTCCTTGCTCACACTTTTTCACTGTAACAGTTGGTTTTCTATCATGAGAATAAAGGGACTGTTTGAAGAAAAATTGATGAGAGTTTCTAGCTGCAGCTTTCTGGTCAGAAAACCTGCAATAGTATTTGTTCAGTTTTAAAGACTATTTGATTGTCATATATATATATTAAAAAAATGGTGCTACTGGTTACATATTGGAAGGTAGAAAGCAAATCTACTTTCTAGGTTAAGTCTTACTGAATATTATTAACAACATTACAGCTAGAAATACGATGGGTGTAAATTTCCTTTGGATATGGCACAGTGTCTTGTTGAAACAAGGACAATTCAGCATTAGTACATTATAATTTTTCATCTTCAGAGTTCCGTCATTTGCGGATGTCTGTCTGTACTCTGCAGGGCCATATATAGTGTGTAAATGCAGATGTCTCAGTTATGACAGTACTAATACTTGCCACTATATAAATGTCTTTATAAGAAGCAATATATTACAGACATACCTTCTTCTTAAGATCATACCTCCTTATCATCTTACCCTTATATCCATTTTCTTTTTGCGGTCTGAACTCGTTAGCATGATCAGGTGGTGATTGTGTTTGAATACATATACATTTGGTATCTACAGGTCACTGTTTGTGGAATATGTATCTAAGGTGCCACGATAGTCGTTAACAACCTAGTTATGTAGTCAGTAGAGCCTAGGAAGCCAACCATTCACCTCCTCCTAAAATGGTTAGCCTGCACTGGGTAGAACAAATAGCCCGTTAGAGTTCACTGACTGTATCGACTAAATCTCCAGCAGCTCTAGGCACTTAGATACTTTGCTCCATTTTAAATGTTTAAATTTTGACTCTTAATGTGAAAGCTCTGTGCCTCCCATTGAGCAGTACAGACAGGCTAAGACCTGACAGTAAGCTTATTTAAAGATTATATGTCCATAAGGAACCAATTCTGCCCAACCACCAGTATAATAAAGCTCATAGAAGTTTCCTGAATTAACTGTTCTTTGAACCACCACATATCTCTAGAAAAAGTCCAAATCTAAATTTTTAAAAATTGCCAGTGGGGGAGAGTCAACCACAATTCCTGGTAAGTTGTTTCAATGGTTAACCCATGTAAAAAAATGTGTGAGTTCTTATCATCCGAGTTTTAGCTTTCAGCCATTGGATTTTGTTACATGTTTGACCATTAATTTGAGAAGTTTATTATCAAACTAATGTTCACGACAGCTACAAAACCCTCTGGTTACAGTTACCCTGTAATCTTGATTTAAGGAGACAAAGCTCTGAGATTCTCAGTATAAAATATTTTTTCCAGACTTTCTGCAGTGCAGATTTCTGCATTTTGTCACTTTTATATTCAAAAGCTGAAAAGACATGGTAAATTGAGGAACAAAAAAGTTTCTAGCTGATAAAATGTTTTGACACGTTATTATAGGAATTGTGCGTGGTATTTCAGCTGGTATTTTAAGGCAATTTGTTTCTTTGTTTAATCCATGTATTCTGTATATATGTGTGCTTTGCAGGTAACCCAAAGGTGTTTCAAACTTTGGGTTTACCAACACTGATGCGGTGATGCCTAAGGAATTGAATTGCATTTTCTTTAGGACATGATACTAGGTATGGATGCCCGCATGCTAGAAGAATGCATTGCTGAAGAAGGCCGGCTGTTCAAAGAGCAGGAAAAATGCAGAAATGAGTTATCCAGACTTGCACATCTGGCTTGGCTCAAGGTTGAAGAGAGGGAACAGAAATCTAGGGATGTTCAGAAAGCCCAGGTAAAAAATTACCATCTCATATACTGGAAGACTATTCTAAAGTAAAAGCTGGTATAGGGAGAAATTAAATTACTGGTGAGGGGAGCCTTATGGAGACTCATTTCCCACTTTAGTCTGAAGTTCCATCACAACACAGGAAGCTCACAATACTGTGTTGTTTTATTGGCAATTTATGGTGCAGTGCTACAGTATATTAAAATATCGTGCCACAATTGCAACAAAGTATTTGAAAGGATATTTTCTTTCAAGCTTACAGAATATAATGAACAATTTTGAAAGAAAGAGGCAGAAAAGCAGACAGCCTCAACTGAGATTCTCAGAAGTACAACTGTATGTTTTACTTTACAAATATATGGACATTAGAAGATAAACAGAACTGCTACTCATTCCAAGGAGAGGCACCAGTTTATATTTTCCTCTTACATTTCAAGGTGTTAATCGTTATATTAATTTGAAGAAAGAAGGAAAGAATACTTCTTCTACCAACTAGTCATTGTGTTTGCTGCCTGCAGTTTGATGGTGTTATGATATCATATATGTGTTGTGATGTTGCACAGTATATACTAAATACCAAGTTGCAATATGGGAGCAAACTATTAATGCTTCCACAATGTATGTGTGCGTTCAAATAAATTAGATAAGCTACCCTTCTAACACTTTGGGAATCTTTGACTGTCTATAAAGACAGAATAAAGCAGCATGTCAGGCTTTGTACCTTCAATAAAAATCAGTCCATAAACAGATCAAAAAATAAACAATACAAATTAATGAACACACAGACAGGGCCAGTGTTGCAACCCAAAATCCACCAGCTTTTTCTAATACCAATCTCCTCCGCCTGATACCAGTGGGAGGTGAGAAAAGGCCCGTCCGTTGAAGGTTAATGACACAGGCTATTAAGGACTGAGCACCACTGAAATGAAAAGGTCCAGAGCCCCAACAGAATGCAAATGTACCATTCTACTCAATCATCAGTGATTGCTTAAAAGCCAGGGGAAAAAAAAAAAAAAAAAGTTTTATTTTAAAAGGTTCGATTTCAGTGGTGCATATGCACCAATTATATAGTGCAATTATATAGTGATGGAACCGAGAGGCTGATAGATAGAAACAGTCGAACTCCAGATCCAAGGGACTGAGCATTTTATGATACAGCATCAATTTATCTACATTAATAACATACATTGTAAGCTTAATACACATAGAAAAACTGTGTTCTTTAATGTTGTTACAATAAACACATTTCATTCTAATTAGAACTAGTTCTTAGAATAATCTCGCCTCATTGTCTTTTCCCTGTCTAAGAGAAATAACTGTTCTGAGTCAATTCTTTGAAGATATGCCTTTGACATATCTAAAGTGCTCACTGAATTCTATTTAAATTTCAGATACAACTACAAAACATTATTAAGGAAATAAAAAGGAAGGATCTCAAAATAAGACAGTATAAAAAGAGAAAAAGAGAAATCCAAAAACAGTAAGAAAATAATAATAATACATTAGCTAAAAATGTCTTTAAGAGAAATTTTTATTCAGGTAATGTATGCATAAAATTCTAATAATTATTTCTTTCACACTTGTCATTTCTTCAGACTCCAAGGATTTGCTAAAATGTATGATGTTATCCAAAATGAAAGGAATAAATGTATAAATTTGGTGCATGCTGCTCAGCAGAAAGCAAGTGAAATTAAAAAACGGGTAAAATTGCTAGGAAATGAAATAGAAAATTTAAGGAATACTGTTATAACCAAGGAAAGGTGAGTTTTAAGTAAGCTGTAGATCACAATGTAGAAATGTAAGATTAGCAAGAATTTAAGAGGTAATCTAGTCCAACTTCAACCATATTGATATCATCCTTCATTGTTATTATCCTGATTTTTAAAATGCGATTCAGACGAGAACATTTAACAGCCCCTTACATAATCTGTTCCAATTTCTTATCACCCTAACGCTTCACAATTAGCTTGGGCATCACTGCGTGGCACAGAGCATTTTTGAAGTTTGCCTGCCTGCTCGCTCACTTCCCCATTCGTTGAAGGGAGAAGCTGTCATTGCATTTCCTTTGTTCGCAAGCCTCTAGCATCTGAATTATCACTCTTCTTCATTCAATACGAACAACTCTGTTGTAACTCATACTTGTTTATCCTTAGGAAAAAAGAGGTCCAATATATATTCATTTCCACAATAGACTGGTGCATGTTACTCTTAAATGAGTCACTAGCCAGTAATGTAGCTGCCTAATTATTAAATTAGAACAAACTGGGTTTCTTGGTTCAAACTCAAATTGAAGTTTATTGGATAATGTTTATTTCAGATCAAACAAAACATGGTTTCAATTTCCAGGCAATGCTAGTCAAAGTGAAAGGTTACATTCACAAGAAAGGGGATGGGTCAGAACAGAGGGTGCATGTGACTATTTTTTCCTAGACCACTATTTACTGGAGATGTTCTTTTGCCATCTTTTTGTCATCCTAGTGATGATATGAAGCTTGGTGCAATATAGACAGAATGACAACGTCTCTGAAATAGGTAGCTGGGAAAGTAGGAAGCTAGCAAATAGTTAACTGTATATGCAAAACAACACAGCCAGAACTGAGTAGTTTAAAAATAACTTGATTTTCTCAAAACTTTGTTTTTTGATGCCAAAAAATTGCACAACTAGACCAAAGAATGCTTTCAGGATGCATTCACTCGAAGTGTATCAGGAATCTGTGTAGCTTGATTTCAAAGTCATACTTGAGTTAGCTAGAAAAGAAGTGGAACGTCAGTGATTTAAATGATTTTGTCAAGATGCACAAGCTGATGTTTTGTGCTAAAATTTTTGAGACCTTCCCAATAAATCACTGGTGAAAGGATGGGTAAAAAAAGACTAAGAAGGCAGATATATTTTCTCTAGGTATCATAAGCATCTAATTATAGATGACCCTACTCCAGCCCAGATCCAATAGACATTTTGATCTCTGCAAACCTAGCTTTAAAACTAGGAAGAGGTACTGAATTATCAGTAATTCTCTTGCCTAGGGAAAATATTTTTAATCCCAACAATAAGAGTATCAGTCCAAATAAGAAAAAGGTTTTTCAGGAAATGTCTAATAACACATTGCATTTCTGCAATACTGTCATGCTTTCAGTCTGAAACTTGCTTTACAAAAGTTTAATTCAATACAGTAATACCCTGTGGAACTGGAGAGTGTTATATAGACGGGGGAAATGAACCAGAAAGACGCTTGCTGTCCTTTATAGAGTAATTCAGCAATTTAATGACGAGGCCACGAGGGGAGGCAGGATTTTTCATCTGCAGTTATGCATTTTAACAGGAGATTGTGCTTCTTCTTTCACTACCTCTTTTATATGTTTATATCTCCCCAGTGTAGACAAAATAGTGATACTTGATCAAGAAGTGATACTTACCACAGATCAAATGCAATAACTAAGTTCCGTGTCATAAGCAAATGAATGATCCATGTGGCACCAAGAAGCTGTCTTTTAAGTGAGGGACCATCATTTAGTGGCCAGCAAGGTCACTGCAAATAATGACTTCTTCATTTTTATGGGTCTATAATGTGATCTTGCCACTAACCTTTCATTGTGATTTTTTTTCTCACCTGTCGAAGAGGGAGACTGATAAATTTCTTTCTTGTGTGAACGTTGTGATACATTTTTTTCTGAACAATAAACTTGGAGACCTTTGAATTGCAACCACAAAATTATTTAACTATCTCTTTAAATAGAAGAGGAGGATTTCTAGACATTAAGAATTTGCATCACAGTTTGTGCTTCTGCTCTTGAGCTTTATTGCTTAAAGTCCCTTGGGCTACCCGGTGGAGAAGAAAAGAGCTGTAGCACAGTGCTCCGTTCATAGCATTTCTCTTCAAACTGGAAAGAGCTTGGAGAGAGAAGCTGTTCTCAGGGTCTTTCTACTTTTTGTAATGCTTCTGTGAAGCAGAGTGACATAAAAGATTCTTTGTGTATTTGAGAAATTATTTTAAGCTCTGCTTTTAATTGCTGAAATTGCTTTCAAATTGAAAGGACTAAAAACTTCCCTACTTTTCTGTTATGTTAAAGAAAATTGCAGAAGCAACATCTGAAGAATACAAATAACATAACAATTACAGACAGTCTCAAAAGTGATTATTGCAAAGTTGTACAAATCATGCATGAGATGAAAGAAAAGAAAAAGCAACTGGGTCTGGATCTTGAGAGACTTACCAATACAGTCACCCGCACTGAGGAGGAAATTGTACAGCTACGCAAAAATTATGAAAGGGCTATTCAGCAACAAAATGAGAGGTATAAATGTAAATTTGATGCAGTATAGTCTTTAAATTTTGACATTCATGAATCAGCAATGTTTTTCAGCCTATGAGCACTCCTAGTCAGGAATACTGAAAGACTGCCTCACCACAATGTTTTGTGAGACAGCCTGCCTCACTGCAATGGCAGGGCTGCTTTGCGTTACACAGATGTGTGGGTTTTCTCCATTGGAGATGTTTGTTCTTCAGAACTGTTATTAAAAAATACGGTAGGTTGGCTACCGAATGCCTTGGGAGCTTGGAGCCTCCTGCTCTGTGTGTGCTTTGTGTGCAGATAAGGTATGACAACGCAGAAGAAGTGAAGCTCCCTGATCGTGTCAATCCATTTTAAAATGAATGCTGTGGAAGGCCAGAAGAGCTTTTGAAATTATATGAGAGACTAGAGTAACCTTTGCAATTGTTTGTTCTCCATTTTTCACATTATAATTATTTTGTTACCTATCTAAAATGTTGTCACAATATTAAAATAATATTTGTGAAACCTTTGTACATTTTCCCAGACTTTTACTATCTTTCAAGGTTGCCAGTTATGTTCTAGAATGGAATACACTGAATATGAGTCAAAATTAATTTGTTAATTAAAAAGTTAAATTTTACCTTTTCATTTTTGGCTTATTGCAGTGGTCTTCTGCTCAGAAATCGAGAAGAAGAACTATGCATTTTATATGAAAAAATAAACATGCAAGAGATGTTGTGTAGAAACGGAGATATTGAGGTGCAAGTTGTGGATGAAAAGATCAGATTTCTGAAGCTGAAGGTAGCTGAGAAAAAAAGGCAGATTAAATTGTGTTTCAAAGCACTCTCAGTGAAGAATGCCCTGGATGCAGATCTGGTGGTACTTCAGATACAGGTTGGTGGGAAAGAAAGTATTTTTTTGTTTGTTTGTATTATTCTGTATTTTAAAACTTAAGGTAATTTCACAGAAAAAAAAAAAAAAAAAAAAAAAAAAGCATGTACAAGGTTTATTAAAAGAGAAACTTCACTAAAACACATGTCTAGGAAAGCACTGATGCATGTTTGTAAAACTCAAACATATGAGTTTCTACACTTGTGTGTAACTGGCTGACACACTCTGTTAGGCACGTGCCAAATGCTGCCTGGGTATGGAATCTCAGCTAACCCTCCCCGTAGCCTGAAATGTCAGCATGACTAAGCTGGCGAATGGGAGTCATGGGGAAAAAATGGGAATGTAGATGAGATTTCTTAAAACTGCATTGATGGCGGTAGGTGGAGGGGTGGGAGATATACTTAGCTCTTCAAATTTCTAAAATAATAACCCAATTCACACTTGACCCTGAGCCTACTCTGGAAACTCTGCTGCCTACAATGATATAATCCACATATATTTTCTTCTATGCAGAAACAGTGTAAGTTTTAGTTCTAGTTACAACATGACATTAAACAACTAACAAACTGCAGTGTTTGGGACATTCTTTCCTTGCTTTCTGAAATAGCTCATTTACTTTTGACCTTATCTCCAGATGGTAATTTTTTCCGTACATATTCTGTTAATGCCTGCACAAAATCGTAAATTAGGGTGTACCATCGCCTTTCATAATTGCATCGACGGGAGCTGTGACTCACTGTGAAATAGTGCTTGCACTATTCTGCTGCTTCTGGTCTTTTCAAGAAATTGTGTGCTCTGCTAAAATAATAAAATATTGTACAATACCTCATGCAAATTGTACCCCAAAGAACTTTACAGTGCCATTACAGATTTAAATGATGAAGACAGGGAGTATGAAAAAAAGATGACAGAAAAAAGAAAAAAAATATATATATTTTCAGGTAAGATTTAGAATGAGACTGAGTCACTGAGACAAATGCCATAACAAAAAGAAATGTTTTTTACTAACTGAGAGAGTCAATTGTGAAACTTTGATTTTTCTGTTCTGCATTCCTAAAACTTTCTCCTTTGTGATGATGGTTCATGTGAAGCCTGAAGTCACTGTTAAAGGGGGAGCTGTTGTTAACAAGTGCTTTAAATCTTTTTGCAATGTCGACATAAAATTAAAAAGTAGGAGAAGATGGTGTTGTGATATTACACATGGATTAGTCTTAATAAATATGCCCAAGTCAGAGATTTTCCAGTGAACAATGGCAATTAACCAATTACCAGCTTTTTAAATGTAATTAGATACAGTGGTTACTGAATATTGCAGGTTCGAACTAGCTGTTCACCCAGCCTCTCTTTATGCTCAACTATTCAGTGCATTAATACTTTTCCTCCGGCTACCAATAGCTATTTTGTCTAGTGAGAAATCATTTGGCTTTATCTCCATGACGTAAATAAAAGCCATAAGCCTAAATCTGAATTCTGGTGTTGGTTGCCAAATCCAGATTGCTAATTCCTGTATCGATTACAGATTTGGCCCCGTGTTGAAATCCAACTCAGCACCTGTTCAGTTATGATGTGCAAAGGATCTTATGATAACGATCATTTGCACAAGACTTTCACTTGAGGTGTTGAATACAGGTCTAAATCACTTGTCTTGTCTATGAAACCAACCTCTGAAGCCAAGCTGAAATCTGAAGAGGTGGTAACAGGAGACCCGTTTGGTCTACCATTTGTCTGCTTTCAATTAGAGTATTCCAAAAGTTCAGAGAAGGGATCAGTCCACCACAGGACTATGAAACCCTGGTTTCTATCAGAGGCCCTTAGACCTCCTATAATGCAGGCTGTAAATCTCATTTCTGAGTTCTCCTCTCAGTTTTATTTCTCCATTCTGTTGTGACCTTGCATAGGAGCCCACAGAACAAATCATCCAGATAAGTGAACAAGGTCTCTTTATTAAGAGAAAGAGCTGTGTGTCTGTCTCCAGAGGGAAATCCCGATGACCTTCCTCAGGGAGCGCAATATGCCTCTTGGAGGTCCTTGTTCGCGAGGCACTTACCTCTCCCCATTGGTCGTATAGGAAGCTTTGAATCATGTAAGAAGGATGCTTCAGAGGGCTTCTACATTTGAAATACAGGTTAGAGCATCTGAATTAGGCAGGCTGAATCCTGTACTTGTGCCTTTTAAACTTTATTCTTCCCTTTTTCCTGCCTGTCCTGTCTCCTTATGTCTTGGGTATTTGGGTATTTTTCAGACTTTGTCATCTTATTCTTATCTGTCCTATATTTCTCCTTTCCTGCATTTCCCAGCCTTCCCATTACCCCAGAACTTTTTTTTTTCTTTTTCTCGTTTCACAGGTGAATTAAAATTTCTAGCATTGAATGCTGAATGATTTTCTAACAACAGATATCTGTCATTGCTAATACCTGAAATATAGAGAGAGAGGTCTGAAAGGAAAACAAGACCCAGTCTCACAGAACAGAAAAGGTTTCAGTATTTGGGTTTTGTTTGCATTTGACTGAGATCTTTTGACTTTTTTAGAGACACTGTTTGAATCTAAGTCTCACTTATTCTCAACAGATGCTTTAATCATCACTAAATTAGCTATTCTGAGATGGGATATCTATTGCTGTTAGAGACGTATCTCTTGGAACGGATGGATGGATGAGCACATTGTTCCATAGGCTGCAGAAACTGTCTGGGTGGCTGTGGTTCCCTTTGGGCAGGGGAAAAGCACAGGTCAGGGCTATGTGCCAATTCAGGAAGAACAAAAAATTCACCTGGGTCTCTTATATTCCAAATGAGCTCCTTAATCATCAAACTGATGGACGATCCACTCTTAGATTTTCTGTCAGAAGTGGCATATTTCCACAAAAGAGAAAAATGTTGGGGAAATCATTTTAGCTAATAAAATACTGTTGTCTTAAGCAATACCAGACCTGTTCTAAGCAAGCGTTAGTAAGGTGGAGTAAGTGTTTTTGTCACTATCAATGTGAAACATTAAAACCAGAAACATTTAGAGGTACTTACTTTCTCTGACACAAAAATTACCTGGTGAGATTATAAGGTGGTTTTCCCTGGGCATAAGATTATGTAACTTAATTGGCACTGCACATCAAGGGACTGTTCCTGCTTACTGAAATGACCCATGAAAACTAATCTGCCTTCATGCATCAATAAGAAATACTTAGCATTAATCATTAATTAGTCCAACACGTAGACCTGCTGAGCTGTCAAGCTGCTGTAGATGGGACTTTAATGCCTCAGAGTTAAATTAACGTAACAAGGACCAACAGTTTCTTTGAGGAATTTGGCATCAACATTTATCCAGGTTTTATGACTGCATGAAAATCTCCAGACTACATGATTGCAGTAGAAAAACGGTAGTAGAGAGGTAAAGTTTATCTAGGCAATCCTGCTGCGACTTCAGCGTCGGATTGCCTGTTATTCCTGAGGGGGCTAAGCCATGCTTTCAGACTGCCACTGGGAAACTCCAGTTTCCCCAGCAAGCTATCCCAGTCCTTCCTTAACAGTGGAAGGATTTCCTTAACTGTCTTTTTGCTGCAGTGTAAGCCTTATTGATTTGTATTCTGTCCACCAGGGATGTGACAAGCGGATCATTCTCTTCTTCCCTGCAATAACATTTCTTGTTACTGGGAGAAAATTAATCAAGTTCCTCTCCTATCCTTTTGCTAGGCTCCACACCTTGTTTCTTCCATCAGCCCTTACAGATCTTTCTTGGATCACTCTCTTTTTTTGCCTTTCTGTTATTTTTGGCATTGTGGTCTTTATTTATCTTAAGGTGCACTGACTAATATCAGTGGCTGAGAGTGAAAGGATTCATTCAGGCATCTTGCAGGTTATATTTCTGCTCATGTGTCTAGGTACGATGGTAGCCTTTCGTGCAACATGACATATAGATTCATGTTCATGGAAGTGTATGTAGCAACCAGACTCCTTTTTTAAAGAAATAGTATCATCTAACCTTGATTCTGTATTTCTACAAGTAATTTTTTTCTGCCTACATATAGCATCTTGCATTTGTTATTTAATATTATCTCTTTTGTTCAGATCTTTTTTCAGACCAAGGTAATTTTGAATTTGAATCTTCTCCTCCCAAAAATATTTGCAGTCTCTCTGAGCTTAACCTCATTCCACTGATGTAGTACTTACCTTATATTTTCATCCAGACCCCGTTTCCTTAGCTCGTTTATGAGAATGTCATATGAAACAGTATCCAAGTTATGTAAAAATCAAGATGTACGATACCTGCCATTTGTTGTCCACACACCTGTTAAAGTACCGTAGCAGGAAATGGGGCTGGCTTGGCATGCCTCAGCACACCTGTCTTGGCTGCTGTTCACACCCTTTTTCTTTTCTGGCTACCTACAAAGAAAGCTTAATTATTCATTCCAGATTTATTCTTCAGAAAGTGAAGATAAGTTATCTATAGTTCCATAGCTCCTTTTCCCCCCATTTTTAAAAATAGGCATGATATTTCCCCTTTTCTAGTGTTCTACATACCTCACCTACCTTCTCTGAAATTTCCGAAATGAGCAGCAGACCGCCACCTTTTCAGACCAGCCCCTTTCTCTAGGCATGTGTCCCCTCTTGGCTGTTCGTCCTTCAACAATTCCTCCTGTTCACAATCGAACATAGAAAAGCCCTTCTTGCAGAGCCTCTTCCCAACCCCTGTATCACATCCATTCCAAGAAAGAAGAGTCTTTTTTGGTTTTAAAACCTAGAATCAAATAGAACTCAGATAAACACTGCAAACTAGGAGAAAATAAAGATGCCTATAGTCACATCACATATGCAGACACACAATAGCATGGCTATTTCTAAATATGCTTTGTTTTCCATACTTTTGGATTAGCTCACATCTAATCACTCCCAATGCATGTTGCATTTAAAAGTAAGTCAAGTATTTAACATGAAACTTTTAATGTATTTTTTTTTCTGGTTTGGACAGTGTTTTTTCTGCAAGTCTTTCTCCTCTAGAGTAACAATTCAGTCCTGCAAAGTTTTACTTAGCGAGCTCACCCCAATCTCATTAAGGTACCACTGCCTCCAGCGAGGAATTATCACCTGAGTTAGTAGTTGAGAAATTTGGCGCCAGAGATGAAACATCACTGGAAGCATCCTGTTGTTTGTGCTGGTCCTGCTCCTACGTTCTTCCACTCTGTGTAGTTTTGGGCGTGAGTTTTAGGTGTTTATAATTAAAATAAATCTCTTAGATAAATCTCTTACACACTGAGCGGCACACATTTTAAGCCAAATCATGATGTGACAAGGAAATAGTTCATTACAGTTATTTAAGGTTTTTTACTTTGCCTGCTCTTAGACGAAGTGTAAAAGAAAGAGCTGTGTAATGCTATTTTACCAGAAAAAGAAGTGTTTAAGTTGAATGTTCTGGTAATGTTTCATTATCACCCAAGAAGGTCTGTCCGTTTTCCCATTTCCAGTTAAACATGACTTGTTAACTTCCAGTGAACAAACACCATCCCGGTAGCAACATATAAACATTTACTTTGTCTTTTTGCTGACTGCTCATAACTTCAAGAGCCAGTGACCATTTATTTCCTTAATAACATCATCACCTGCAATTGATGGTTAGCATTTATAGCAACTTACTTGGGTCATATTACGTTAGAGCTAATAGATCAAAGTTGGAGCGACAATGTGCTGACAGATGGCCAGGTGCATCTCAAAGCACAAAACCATACCAAAGCATCAAAGCACACTGTCAGTCTTGCAAGTCCAAACATTGCAAGTCCACTCCTTCAGTGAGTATTTAGGTGAAACGTGGATGTCCATCTAGCGTATTTTGGAAAGCGTTATTCCATGGGAACATCTCACATTGGAAAGGTCAGGGAACACCTGCCTCTCTGGGTCCTGGGAGCACCACATTGCTCAGTGCCATCACCGAGTCACTGCAGGACACGTGCCTGAGAACTTCAGCGTAGGAAAGTGGGATGACTATAGGGATGAGATCTTTAGCACTAACCAGCGGGGAAGCAGAACTTTCAGATTTAACTTGCAACCAAACTGTCAGGCACTTGACCCTTCCTGCATCCCTAAATGGATCCCATGGGTCAAACAGAAGACTGTAGGGAATAGAGGAAGACCCCCACACACCTCAAAGGTTTGGTGTATTCCTGGGGATTAAAAAAAAGCAGCCAGAGGACAAAGCAGACAGTGGGACTCAATTTCTGGCAGACAGCAGGGTTTGCTTCCATCCTGCAACTGCCACACCGTTGTCCCATTAAACAAACCAAAAAAAATGGCTCATAATCCTTTGTGTTAACCCTCTCCCTGCCAGCACAAGGAAACCTTGTCTGTTAGCACTGAGTGAGTCTGTAGGATCAAGCGCTGGGGTGAGTTAGGCAGCAACGTGTTCCCACTGTGAGTCCCAGAGGAGCCCCAGGCACCCACCGCTGCCCCCATCTCCGCTGGAGGCACCAGCTGGGCCGGGCTGCAGAGACCTGGGGGGCTGGTGGGGCTCCTGCCCTTCCCAGTGCTTCTCCTCCTCCTCAGGATGGGGCCGTAGCGGTGGGGGGTCTCAGCTCGCTGCCCAGCCCCAGTGGCTGCGCTCCGTCCCCCCGCCTGCTAACAGCGGCAGGGGAGGGTGGCCCTGAGCCCACCCCGTGGTGCCCAAAGGACGTGATTTGGTACAGACCATCTACAGCTTTTCATCTGGGCCATGCAGCAGAAGCTGAAGAAGGTACCAGTCCCTGGGACAACGTTTTTCTGACTTCCCAAACATGTTCAGAATGTGAAAATCATCTTCCAGTCCAGGGCTCTTGTTCTCATACTTGGTGGCTCAGAGAAAAAGCCTCTTTCGTGCAGCTGCATTATTTATACACAATTTCAGGTGGCTGTGTTGCACATGGAGGAGTCAAGGGAACAAGCCTTCAAGGCACTTAAACCATTAATAAGATGAAGCTGATTTATATTTGTGTCTTCTAGGGATGACCTTCTGTGACACAATCTACCGGTTTTCAAATTCCAATCCATTAGCAACAGGACAGGAGAATGACGTATGTCCACCTCTGGTTTCATAGGAAATGTTTTCCCAGTGTTTGACCAGTATCGTTTTGCTCAGTCCTACACCACCCGGGCATCCCAAATCTCTGCCAGCAAGGCTGGAGTCTTGCTTCCAAGGCTGGGAGTTGGCAGTGCAGCCACCCCAGCTGCTTCAGTGCAGTTCTCCTGCCATAAATCGGGGACACTGAGACCTTGCATCTCTGGTCACGTAGTAATAATGGTTGCTTTTGGCTTCTTGTCTGAAAAAAAAAATAACTGTTGTGGCCATTTGTTTGCTAGTATTCCCAGTGCAAGGACAGGATCAAACAGGTGGAGGAAATCTTTGCTGACCCCGCAAATGAGAGTAGAAAGCGAGACTTGGGAGGGAAGGACCCGTCTCCACCCGAGCTGCTAAAAAAGCTCAATCAGGTAACATCTCTTCTCACGTCACAACCTCTCACTCTTATGATTGACCTCTTTTAGTAAAAGCAAATGGTATCAGTTATTTTTAAAATAAACTTTCTGTAAGAGGAATTAAATAATTATGATTGGCTAATGGGAACTCCAGCCCAGTGTCTGCTTTCCAGGACGACTGGATGTGGGGCATTTTGACTTCTTCCAGCAGCGGCTGGGGAGCGGGAGCAGAACAGGGGCTCTGTGCCGTGTACCCGGCTCCGCAGCACCCTCTGCTAGCTGGTCCGTTCGCAGCATCGGCACTTCAGTGCAGACCCTCCCGCCTCACTACGGGAAGGCACGGAAAAGGCAGCAGAGGGAAATAAATGCAAAATAATAAACCGCTAACGAATGAATTTCTCATTCTTCTGCAACGGGCTATCAGCTGTTCCACCACAGTGCTCAGGCTGTGAGCTGCAGGCAGGCCGGCTACGCTCTTAACGAAGTCTGCGTATGCGGCGTAGGATCCAGCAGACGCCCTTCCCGGGCGTTGGCTTTACGCTGTGTTTCCGTGCCGAACAGGCAGCCACAGAACTGAGCTTCGTGGCAGAGGCAGCCAGGCCAGGCAGCAGCACCCCAGTGACTGCCGGAGGCGGCTTCAAAACGAAGCGTTATGTCCAAGATAAAAGCCGATTTCAGGGCACCTCCTGTATGGCATATGTGGGAAGGTAAAGGAATAGAACGAGCAACCACAATATTTTCTTAGATATTTTTGTCTGTCCCATTTATAGGGGCACAGAACTGCCCCCACTGTATTTAGTGTTTGGGGAGGATCCACATGGGGCTGTGAAGGTATTAGGGTACTGGCAAGAGACATCCAACTCCTCCTTTTGAAATCCAGTTTGTAAGGATTTACAGCAAACACTTCTGCTTCAGTTCCTTGAGCTTTTTCCTTTACTTTCCCACATTCCTCGACAAAAGAGAGCCCTGCATAGCCAAGCAGGCTGCAACACAGCCCCCCTGCTATTACCAACCTGCACATTAAAAAGCCAAGTTTCTTGGTGTTGTGAGATAAGTTTAAATGTTCTCTTTCAATCTCCTTGTGATTTTAAAGTCCCTTTAGTTGCACAGTAGTTTCTTAGTCTTTGGAGCCCATACTGGGTTTTTTTTAGCTGCAGGGGGGAAAAGGTATTTAAAGCAAGAGCTGAAATCTTCTGGTTATGGCATAACTCTCTGAAATCTGATTATGGCATAACTCAAGGAACCAGAAGATTAAAAAAAAAAAAATCACTAGATAAAACCCCATTGCTTTCAAGACAATCACAGCAAGGCAGTAACACTGCTGGTGTAAGCCCCTGCCCCCCCATAGGGCCTGGTCTGATATGGAAGAACTGTACGAGTGACAGTAACGGACTGAAGCAACTTTCGCCTGATACTTGGCCGAGGGTGAAAGCGTTGAGAAAACTGATGATGGAGTGATTATTTATGGCTGTTCACCAGTATTATTTCAGCAGCTCTCACAGGAATCTCAGGAAGACCTTGTGCTGCACCTTCCCCTGTCATTTACGTACACCCTCTATACTCCTCGCCGCAGCTAGAGGCAGAGCTGGTGCAGAAGGAGGAGAAGTTGCTGGAGACAGATATTCTCTACGAGCACGTTTCCCGGCTGACGGACAGAATCCGTGCCACAGCAGAGAGCGGGAAGCGGGACACGCTGCTGTTAGCCAAAAGGGTAAGGAGGGCACTGCACGCTCTGCTTGCTGGCCCATACAAAATTAAATAGTATCTGGTCAAGGGGTAAGATGACTCACTGGCAAATTACAAAAGTGGCTGGAAATACTGACAGGCAAATCATGTGTTAGTCTTCAGAAGTTATAGACATTTCGTAGTAATGGCAATATAGGCGTACCAAAAGCATGAGGTGAGCATACTTCCTTTTTGAAAGAGTTGCACCATAAATAGTACCTTTTACCAAAATATAGGATTAGCTTTTAAGGAGATGCTTAGAAACTTGGCAGAATCCTCCTTTTGCATGTGTACTTAACAGCCTTTCCACACCAAACACCTCAAAGGCTAAAAAAATAAAAGACAGGTAAATTCTACTGCAACATACAAAAATATAAACATGGTATCTGGCTCAAAGTTTCCTTGTTATTCAGGTAGGGAGAACCAGACAGGAAAGAAATACCATTTTTCAATGCAGTTACTTTTATATAATTATAGCTATTTCCTTTTAACTGCCAGTAATATTGTTTGGGGAACAGTAAAAATGCTCCCACCCTCATCTCCTTAATGGAAAAGCTCAAAGTAGAGCAGAGCTGACTGAGACAGAAAAAAAATGCTAGGTAATTAATGTAAAACAAGGCCGGGGTTGATTTTTGGTTTTGTTGGTTTTGGTTTTTGTATTTTTTTTTTTTTAGTTAAGTGTTAAGTTTGGCACTTGGAAAGGCTTAAAACAAAATGCATCTTTATAGTAAATCTTTCATTTTCCACAGACAAATAACATGCCTGTTAATTGGGTTTGTGAAATCATGGCCATGGGCTAATAAACTACCGTAAAAACGGCAGCGTGCCAAAAGTTACATTTGCAAGTGTGAATGTAGAACTCTCCCAATTCCCCATTAGTCACTTAAAAAAGAGTATTTAAGTGTTGTTGAGGTTCTTTGTTTAAAACATCTCCAGTCAGACTCAAGGATTCCTGTCCCATTCCTTTTCTCTTCATCCCCCTGCCAAGGATAACTTCACAACCCACAGCCCCACTACATCCGCATTATCACTCAATTATCTGGTAAGGATTGGGCTTATTACACCTTTATTACTAAGTTAATTATGCACAAGGTCAATGAGAATTGGGGTACCAGGCCCTTGGGAGCACTGACGGTTTCGCTATTCAGCTGAAAATGGCGGGGGGTAATTATAAACCTGCTTTTCTCTATCTTCTATTGGAGTAAATGTGACTTTTTACGCTGCCAGTTAGTTCTGAGTGTGCACAGAAACACGTCCCGTTTCATTAATTTTCAAGTATGGAACTACTTTTTAAAACCGAGTCAAGTTGGACTTGTTTTCACGTACCTAACACTTCCCGTGTCACGCCCAGCAAGTGTCTAAAGAGAAGCCCTCACTAAAATAGCTGTTACTCATTCCAGGCAAACGACCTGCAGAAGATGATAAGGGACAGAACCCAGAAGATGATGGCTCTTGTTGCAGAGCTGTCCATGAAGCAAGCACTTGCTATCAAACTCCAGCAGGAAATGAGAGACAAAGAACAATTTTTGATGAGTATTTCCTCAAGAATAGATCAAGGCCTCCCACCCCCTAAAGAAACAGAAACTGAATGGCTGAAGATACTGCGCAATGAGAAGATGCAAAAAGAAGCAGCTGAAGCCAGAGCTAAAGTAAGTTTTTTGCCGTACGTTGCAGTTTGCTCTCAGCCCCATCTTTTCACCGTTCTAGCTTGTCTTGCTGAAAGAGCTCTGCTAGCTCACTGCGCAGCTCTGCGCTGCCAAACGCGGAGCTCCAGGAATCGGGGCAGACGATGGTGCACTACAACCAAAAGCACGACATCGTGGGTGTGTGGAGCTTTGACTGCAGTCTGGCGCAGCGCTGACAGCTGGTCATTGTGTCGTAGGGAGAGAGCACATTACACTAAAAGCAAGACTTACCTTCAATTATTAACATAATTTGTGTGACCCTGTTCTGGGATGATGGGTGAGGTAGCCATCAGGGAAGCAGTACCTGAAATCAAATGGAAAGCAAGGTCACAAAAGGTGGGGTGTGGCGTTCAAGAAAAAGAAGTTTAGTACCTTCCAGATACATCAGATTAGAAGCATCATGAGATCAGGTTGCTGGGCAAGACACTGAGGGCAGGCAGGGCAGCTTATCAAACCGTGCTTCAAATTCCACCCAGCTGCGTACCATGCCTCCTTAGCTGAGACCATCAGGGACCCCCGAGCAGAGAGCTCCCATAGAAGAACAAATAGCATAAAAATGGGGTGTGCCTACTGAGGGAACTCTTGCTGATGGGAAATAAGCTTTGCTGTATTTCCCCCAGGGCTTAGTTTTGGGGATGGTCTTGTTGAATATCTTTATCGATGATCTGGACAAGAGGACCAAGGGCACCCTCAGTACGTTTGCAGACAACACCAAGCTGGGCGGGAGCGTTGATCTGCTGGAGGGCAGGAAGGCTCTGCAGAGGGACCTGGACAGGCTGGATCAATGGGCCGAGGTCAATTGTATGAGCTTCAACAAGGCCAAGTGCTGGGTCCTGCACTTGAGTCACAACAACCCCCAGCAACGCTACAGGCTTGGGGAAGAGTGGCTGGAAAGCTGCCAGGCAGAAAAGGACCTGGGGGTGTTGGTTGACAGCCGGCTGAACATGAGCCAGCAGTATGCCCAGGTGGCCAAGAAGGCCAACAGCATCCTGGCTTGCATCAGGAATAGTGTGGCCAGCAGGGCTAGAGA